>JAUIMM010002374.1:0-246029 GCA_031769625.1 Taudactylus pleione
ATACCTGTCTCATTATACCCCCTCCCCCCGTATACCTGTCTCCTATATCACCTCCCCCAGTATACCTGTCTTCTATATCACCTCCCCCAGTATACCTGTCTCATTATACCCCCTTCCTCCCCAGTATACCTGTCTCCTATACCCCCCTCCCCCCAGTATGCCTGTCTCATTATACCCCCCTCCTCCCCAGTATACCTATCTCCTATATCACCTCCCCCAGTATACCTGTCTCCTATATCACCTCCCCCAGTATACCTGTTTCCTATATCACCTCCCCCAGTATACCTGTCTCCTATATCACCTCCCCCCAGTATACCTGTCTCATTATACCCCCCTCCTCCCCAGTATACCTATCTCCTATATCACCTCCCCCAGTATACCTGTCTCCTATATCACCTCCCCCAGTATACCTGTCTCCTATATCACCTCCCCAGTATACCTGTCTCCTATATCACCTCCCCCAGTATACCTGTCTCATTATACCCCCCTCCCCCCAGTATACCTGTGTCATTATACCCCCTCCCCCCCAGTATACCTGTCTCATTACACCCCCTTCCCCCCAGTATACCTGTCTCATTATACCCCCCTCCTCCCCAGTATACCTATCTCCTATATCACCTCCCCCAGTATACCTGTCTCCTATATCACCTTCCCCAGTATACCTGTTTCCTATATCACCTCCCCCAGTATACCTGTCTCCTATATCACCTCCGCCCAGTATACCTGTCTCATTATACCCCCCTTACCCCCAGTATACCTATCTCCTATATCACCTTCCCCCAGTATACCTGTCTCCTATATCACCTCCCCCAGTAAACCTGTCTCCTATATCACCTCCCCCTGTACATATCTCCTATATCACCTCCCCCCAGTATACCTGTCTCATTATACCCCCTCCCCCCCAGTATACCTATCTCCTATATCACCTGCTCCCCAGTATAACTGTCTCCTATATCACCTCCCCCTGTATACCTATCTCCTATATCACCTCCCCCAGTAGACCTGTCTCCTATATCACCTCCCCCTGTATACCTATCTCCTATATCAACTCCTCCCCAGTATATCTGTCTCCTATATCACCTCCCCCAGTATACCTATCTCCTATATCACCTCCCCCAGTATACCTGTCTCCTATACCACCTCCCCCCAGTATACCTGTCTCCTATATCACCTCCCCCCAGTATACTTGTCTCATTATACCCCCCTCCCCCCAGTATACCTGTCTCCTATATCACCTCCCCCCAGTATACCTGTCTCCTGTATCACCTCCCCCAGTATACCTGTCTCCTATATCACCTCCCCCTGTACATATCTCCTATATCACCTCCCCCCAGTATACCTGTCTCATTATACCCCCCTCCCCCCCAGTATACCTATCTCCTATATCACCTCCCCCAGTATACCTGTCTCCTATATCACCTCCCGCAGTATACATATCTCCTATATCACCTCCCCCCGGTATACCTGTCTCCTATATCACCTCCCCCCAGTATACCTGTCTCCTATATCACCTCCCCCACGTATACCTGTCTCCTATATCACCTCCCCCAGTATACCTGTCTCCTATATCACCTCCCCCCAGTATACCTATCTCCTGTATCACTATACCCCCCTCCCCCAGTATACCTGTCTCCTATATCACCTCCCCCCAGTATACCTGTCTCCTATATCACCTCCCCCAGTATACCTGTCTCCTATATCACCTCCTCCCAGTATACCTGTCTCCTATATCACCTCCCCCAGTATACCTATCTCCTATATCACCTTCCCCCAGTATACCTCTCTCCAATATCACCTTCCCCCTATACCTGTCTCCTATATCACCTCCCCCAGTATACCTGTCTCCTATATCACCTCCCCCAGGATACCTGTCTCCTATATCACCTCCCCCAGTATACCTATCTCCTATATCACCTCCCCCAGTATACCTGTCTCCTATATCTCCTCCCCCAGTATACCTATCTCCTATATCACCTCCCCCAGTATACCTGTCTCCTATATCACCTCCCCCAGTATACCTGTCTCCTATATCACCTCCCCCAGTATACCTCTCTCCTGTATCTTCTCCCCCCTATACCTATCTCCTATATCACCTCCCCCCAGTATATCTATATCCTATATCACCTCCCCCCAGTATACCTATCTCTATATCACCTCCCCCAGTATACCTGTCTCCTATATCACCTCCCCCAGTATACCTATCTCCTATATCACCTCCCCCAGTATACCTGTCTCCTATATCACCTCCCCCAGTATACCTGTCTCCTGTATCACCTCCCCCCAGTATACCTGTCTCCTGTATCACCTCCCCCCAGGATACCTATCTCCTATATCACCTCCCCCAGTATACCTGTCTCCTATATCACCTCCTACCCAGTATACCTGTCTCCTATACCCCCTCCCCCCCAGTATACCTGTCTCATTATACCCCCTCCCCCAGTATACCTGTCTCATTATACCCCCTCCCCCAGTATACCTGTCTCCTATATCACCTCCCCCCCAGTATACCTGTCTCCTATACCCCCTCCCCCCCAGTATACCTGTCTCATTATACCCCCTCCCCCCCAGTATACCTGTCTCATTATACCCCCTCCCCCCCAGTATACCTGTCTCCTATACCCCCCTCCCCCCAGTATACCTGTCTCCTATATCACCTCCCCCAGTATACCTGTCTCCTATATCACCTCCCACCAGTATACCTGTCTCATTATACCCCCCTCCTCCCCAGTATACCTGTCTCATTATACCCCCTCCCCCCGTATACCTGTCTCCTATATCACCTCCCCCAGTATACCTGTCTTCTATATCACCTCCCCCAGTATACCTGTCTCATTATACCCCCTTCCTCCCCAGTATACCTGTCTCCTATACCCCCCTCCCCCCAGTATGCCTGTCTCATTATACCCCCCTCCTCCCCAGTATACCTATCTCCTATATCACCTCCCCCAGTATACCTGTCTCCTATATCACCTCCCCCAGTATACCTGTTTCCTATATCACCTCCCCCAGTATACCTGTCTCCTATATCACCTCCCCCCAGTATACCTGTCTCATTATACCCCCCTCCTCCCCAGTATACCCTCCCCCAGTATACCTGTCTCCTTTATTCACCTCCCCCCAGTATACCTGTCCTCCTATATCACCTCCCCCAGTATACCTGTCTCCTATATCACCTCCCCCAGTATACCTGTCTCATTATACCCCCCTCCCCCCAGTATACCTGTGTCATTATACCCCCTCCCCCCCAGTATACCTGTCTCATTACACCCCCTTCCCCCCAGTATACCTGTCTCATTATACCCCCCTCCTCCCCAGTATACCTATCTCCTATATCACCTCCCCCAGTATACCTGTCTCCTATATCACCTTCCCCAGTATACCTGTTTCCTATATCACCTCCCCCAGTATACCTGTCTCCTATATCACCTCCGCCAGTATACCTGTCTCATTATACCCCCCTTACCCCCAGTATACCTATCTCCTATATCACCTTCCCCCAGTATACCTGTCTCCTATATCACCTCCCCCAGTAAACCTGTCTCCTATATCACCTCCCCCTGTACATATCTCCTATATCACCTCCCCCCAGTATACCTGTCTCATTATACCCCCTCCCCCCCAGTATACCTATCTCCTATATCACCTGCTCCCCAGTATAACTGTCTCCTATATCACCTCCCCCTGTATACCTATCTCCTATATCACCTCCCCCAGTAGACCTGTCTCCTATATCACCTCCCCCTGTATACCTATCTCCTATATCAACTCCTCCCCAGTATATCTGTCTCCTATATCACCTCCCCCAGTATACCTATCTCCTATATCACCTCCCCCAGTATACCTGTCTCCTATACCACCTCCCCCCAGTATACCTGTCTCCTATATCACCTCCCCCCAGTATACTTGTCTCATTATACCCCCCTCCCCCCAGTATACCTGTCTCCTATATCACCTCCCCCCAGTATACCTGTCTCCTGTATCACCTCCCCCAGTATACCTGTCTCCTATATCACCTCCCCCTGTACATATCTCCTATATCACCTCCCCCCAGTATACCTGTCTCATTATACCCCCCTCCCCCCCAGTATACCTATCTCCTATATCACCTCCCCCAGTATACCTGTCTCCTATATCACCTCCCGCAGTATACATATCTCCTATATCACCTCCCCCCGGTATACCTGTCTCCTATATCACCTCCCCCCAGTATACCTGTCTCCTATATCACCTCCCCCACGTATACCTGTCTCCTATATCACCTCCCCCAGTATACCTGTCTCCTATATCACCTCCCCCCAGTATACCTATCTCCTGTATCACTATACCCCCCTCCCCCAGTATACCTGTCTCCTATATCACCTCCCCCCAGTATACCTGTCTCCTATATCACCTCCCCCAGTATACCTGTCTCCTATATCACCTCCCCCCAGTATACCTGTCTCCTATATCACCTCCCCCAGTATACCTATCTCCTATATCACCTTCCCCCAGTATACCTCTCTCCAATATCACCTTCCCCCTATACCTGTCTCCTATATCACCTCCCCCAGTATACCTGTCTCCTATATCACCTCCCCCAGGATACCTGTCTCCTATATCACCTCCCCCAGTATACCTATCTCCTATATCACCTCCCCCAGTATACCTGTCTCCTATATCTCCTCCCCCAGTATACCTATCTCCTATATCACCTCCCCCAGTATACCTGTCTCCTATATCACCTCCCCCAGTATACCTGTCTCCTATATCACCTCCCCCAGTATACCTCTCTCCTGTATCTTCTCCCCCCTATACCTATCTCCTATATCACCTCCCCCCAGTATATCTATATCCTATATCACCTCCCCCAGTATACCTATCTCTATATCACCTCCCCCAGTATACCTGTCTCCTATATCACCTCCCCCAGTATACCTATCTCCTATATCACCTCCCCCAGTATACCTGTCTCCTATATCACCTCCCCCAGTATACCTGTCTCCTGTATCATCTCCCCCCTATACCTGTCTCCTATATCACCTCCCCCCCTATACCTATCTCCTATATCACCTTCCCCCCATACCTGTCTCCTATATCACCTCCCCCCGGTATACCTATCTCCTATATCACCTCCCCCAGTATACCTGTCTCCTATATCACCTCCTCCCCAGTATACCTGTCTCATTATACCCCCTCCCCCAGTATACCTGTCTCATTATACCCCCTCCCCCAATATACCTGTCTCCTATATCACCTCCCCCCCAGTATACCTGTCTCCTATACCCCCTCCCCCCCAGTATACCTGTCTCTTTATACCCCCTCCCCCCCAGTATACCTGTCTCATTATACCCCCTCCCCCCAGTATACCTGTCTCCTATACCCCCCTCCCCCCAGTATACCTGTCTCCTATATCACCTCCCCCAGTATACCTGTCCCATATATCACCTCCCCCCAGTATACCTGTCTCATTATACCCCCCTCCTCCCCAGTATACCTGTCTCATTATACCCCCTCCCCCCAGTATACCTGTCTCATTATACCCCCTCCCCCCAGTATACCTGTCTCCTATATCACCTCCCCCAGTATACCTGTCTCCTATATCACCTCCCCCAGTATACCTGTCTCCTATACCCCCCTCCCCCCAGTATGCCTGTCTCATTATACCCCCCTCCTCCCCAGTATACCTATCTCCTATATCACCTCCCCCAGTATACCTGTTTCCTATATCACCTCCCCCAGTATACCTGTCTCCTATATCACCTCCCCCAGTATACCTGTCTCCTATATCACCTCCCCCCAGTATACCTGTCTCATTATACCCCCCTCCTCCCCAGTATACCTATCTCCTATATCACCTCCCCCAGTATACCTGTCTCCTATATCACCCTCCCCCAGTATACCTGTCTCCTATATCACCTCCCCCAGTATACCTGTCTCCTATATCACCTCCCCCAGTATACCTGTCTCATTATACCCCCCTCCCCCCAGTATACCTGTCTCATTATACCCCCTCCCCCCCAGTATACCTGTCTCATTATACCCCCTTCCCCCAGTATACCTGTCTCATTATACGCCATCCCCCCCAGTATACCTGTCTCATTATACCCCCTGCCCCCAGTATACCTGTCTCATTATACCCCCTCCCCCCCAGTATACCTGTCTCATTATACCCCCTCCTCCCCAGTATACCTATCTCCTATATCACCTCCCCCAGTATACCTGTCTCCTATATCACCTCCCCCAGTATACCTGTCTCCTATATCACCTCCCCCAGTATACCTGTCTCCTATATCACCTCCCCCAGTATACCTGTCTCATTATACCCCCCTCCCCCAGTATACCTGTCTCCTATATCACCTCCCCCCAGTATACCTGTCTCCTATATCAACTCCCCCCAGTATACCTATCTCCTATATCAACTCCTCCCCAGTATAACTGTCTCCTATATCACCTCCCCCAGTATACCTATCTCCTATATAACCTCCCCCAGTATACCTGTCTCCTATATCACCTCCCCCCAGTATACCTGTCTCCTATATCACCTCCCCCCAGTATACCTGTCTCCTATATCACCTCCCCCTGTACATATCTCCTATATCACCTCCCCCCAGTATACCTGTCTCATTATACCACCCTCCCCCCCAGTATACCTTTCTCCTATATCACCTCCCCCAGTATACCTGTCTCCTATATCACCTCCCCCCCAGTATACCTGTCTCCTATATCACCTCTCCCCAGTATACTTGTCTCATTATACCCCCCTCCCCCCAGTATACCTGTCTCCTGTATCACCTCCCCCCAGTATACCTATCTCCTATATCACCTCCCCCCAGTATACCTGTCTCCTATATCACCTCCCCCCAGTATACCTGTCTCCTATATCACCTCCCCCCTCTATACCTGTCTCCTGTTTCACCTCCCCCCAGTATACCTGTCTCCTGTATCACCTCCCCCAGGATACCTATCTCCTATATCACCTCCCCCAGTATACCTGTCTCCTATATCACCTCCTCCCCAGTATACCTGTCTCCTATACCCCCTCCCCCCCAGTATACCTGTCTCATTATACCCCCTCCCCCAGTATACCTGTCTCATTATACCCCCTCCCCCAGTATACCTGTCTCCTATATCACCACCCCCCAGTATAAATGTCTCCTATATCACCTCCCCCCCAGTATACCTGTCTCCTATACCCCCTCCCCCCCAGTATACCTGTCTCATTATACCCCCCTCCCCCCCCAGTATACCTGTCTCATTATACCCCCCTCCCCCCCAGTATACCTGTCTCCTATACCCCCCTCCCCCCAGTTATACCTGTCTCCCTATATCACCTCCCCCAGTATACCTGTCTCTTATATCACCTCCCACCAGTATACCTGTCTCATTATACCCCCCTCCTCCCCAGTATACCTGTCTCATTATACCCCCTCCCCCCAGTATATCTGTCTCCTATATCACCTCCCCCAGTATACCTGTCTCCTATATCACCTCCCCCAGTATACCTGTCTCATTATACCCCCCCTCCTCCCCAGTATACCTGTCTCCTATACCCCCCTCCCCCCAGTATGCCTGTCTCATTATACCCCCCTCCTCCCCAGTATACCTATCTCCTATATCACCTCCCCCAGTATACCTGTCTCCTATATCACCTCCCCCAGTATACCTGTTTCCTATATCACCTCCCCCAGTATACCTGTCTCCTATATCACCTCCCCCCAGTATACCTGTCTCATTATACCCCCCTCCTCCCCAGTATACCTATCTCCTATATCACCTCCCCCAGTATACCTGTCTCCTATATCACCTCCCCCAGTATACTGTCTCCTATATCACCTCCCCCAGTATACCTGTCTCCTATATCACCTCCCCCAGTATACCTGTCTCTTTATACCCCCCTCCCCCCAGTATACCTGTGTCATTATACCCCCTCCCCCCCAGTATACCTGTCTCATTATACCCCCTTCCCCCCAGTATACCTGTCTCATTATACCCCCTCCCCCTCAGTATACCTGTCTCATTATACCCCCCTCCCCCAGTATACCTGTCTCATTATACCCCCTCCCCCCAGTATAGCTGTCTCATTATACCCCCCCTCCCCCAGTATACCTGTCTCCTATATTACCTCCCCCAATATACCTGTCTCATTATAGCCCCCTCCACCCCAGTATACCTGTCTCATTATACCCCCCTCCCCCCCAGTATACCTGTCTCATTATACCCCCCTCCCCCCCAGTATACCTGTCTCATTATACCCCCCTCCCCCAGTATACCTGTCTCCTATATCACCTCCGCCCAGTATACCTGTCTCATTATACCCCCCTCCCCCCCAGTATACCTATCTCCTATATCACCTTCCCCCTGAATACCTGTCTCCTATATCACCTTCCCCCTGTATACCTGTCTCCTATATCACCTCCCCCAGTATACCTGTCTCCTATATCACCTCCCCCTGTACATATCTCCTATATCACCTCCCCCCAGTATACCTGTCTCATTATACCCCCCTCCCCCCCAGTATACCTATCTCATTATACCCCCTTCCCCCCAGTATACCCTGTCTCATTATACCCCCTCCCCCCCCAGTATACCTGTCTCATTATACCCCCCTCCCCCAGTATACCTGTCTCATTATACCCCCCTCCCCCCCAGTGTACCTGTCTCATTATACCCCCTCCCCCCCAGTATACCTGTCTCATTATACCCCCTCCCCCCCAGTATACCTGTCTCATTATACCCCCTGCCCCCAGTATACCTGTCTCATTATACCCCCTCCCCCCCAGTATACCTGTCTCATTATACCCCCCTCCTCCCCAGTATACCTATCTCCTATATCACCTCCCCCAGTATACCTGTCTCCTATATCACCTCCCCCAGTATACCTGTCTCCTATATCACCTCCCCAGTATACCTGTCTCCTATATCACCTCCCCCAGTATACCTGTCTCATTATACCCCCCTCCCCCAGTATACCTGTCTCCTATATCACCTCCCCCCAGTATACCTGTCTCATTATACCCCCCTCCCCCCCAGTATACCTATCTCCTATATCACCTTCTCCCGGTATACCTATCTCCTATATCACCTCCCCCAGTATACCTGTCTCCTATATCACCTCCTCCCCAGTATACCTGTCTCATTATTACCCCCTCCCCAGTATACCTGTCTCATTATACCCCCTCCCCCAGTATACCTGTCTCCTATATCACCTCCCCCCAGTATACCTGTCTCCTATACCCCCTCCCCCCCAGTATACCTGTCTCTTTATACCCCCTCCCCCCCCAGTATACCTGTCTCATTATACCCCCTCCCACCAGTATACCTGTCTCCTATACCCCCCTCCCCCCAGTATACCTGTCTCCTATATCACCTCCCCCAGTATACCTATCTCCTATATCACCTCCCCCAGTATACCTGTCTCCTATATCTCCTCCCCAGTATACCTATCTCCTATATCACCTCCCCCAGTATACCTGTCTCCTATATCACCTCCCCCAGTATACCTGTCTCCTATATCACCTCCCCCAGTATACCTGTCTCCTATATCACCTCCCCCAGTATACCTATCTCCTATATCACCTCCCCCAGTATACCTGTCTCCTATATCCACCTCCCCCAGTATACCTGTCTCCTGTATCATCTCCCCCCTATACCCTGTCTCCTATATCACCTTCCCCCCATACCTGTCTCCTATATCACCTCCCCCCCGGTATACCTATCTCCTATATCACCTCCCCCCAGTATACCTGTCTCCTATATCACCTCCTCCCCAGTATACCTGTCTCATTATACCCCCTCCCCCAGTATACCTGTCTCATTATACCCCCTCCCCCAATATACCTGTCTCCTATATCACCTCCCCCCAGTATACCCTGTCTCCTATACCCCCTCCCCCCCAGTATACCTGTCTCTTTATACCCCCTCCCCCCCAGTATACCTGTCTCATTATACCCCCTCCCCCCAGTATACCTGTCTCCTATACCCCCCTCCCCCCAGTATACCTGTCTCCTATATCACCTCCCCAGTATACCTGTCCCATATATCACCTCCCCCCAGTATACCTGTCTCATTATACCCCCCTCCTCCCCAGTATACCTGTCTCATTATACCCCCTCCCCCCAGTATACCTGTCTCCTATATCACCTCCCCCAGTATACCTGTTTCCTATATCACCTCCCCCAGTATACCTGTCTCCTATATCACCTCCCCCAGTATACCTGTCTCCTATATCACCTCCCCCCAGTATACCTGTCTCATTATACCCCCCTCCTCCCCAGTATACCTATCTCCTATATCACCTCCCCCAGTATACCTGTCTCCTATATCACCTCCCCCAGTATACCTGTCTCCTATATCACCTCCCCCAGTATACCTGTCTCCTATATCACCTCCCCCAGTATACCTGTCTCATTATACCCCCCTCCCCCCAGTATACCTGTCTCATTATACCCCCTCCCCCCCAGTATACCTGTCTCATTATACCCCCTTCCCCCCAGTATACCTGTCTCATTATACGCCATCCCCCCAGTATACCTGTCTCATTATACCCCCTGCCCCCAGTATACCTGTCTCATTATACCCCCTCCCCCCCAGTATACCTGTCTCATTATACCCCCCTCCCCCCCAGTGTACCTGTCTCATTATACCCCCTCCCCCCCAGTATACCTGTCTCATTATACCCCCTCCCCCCCAGTATACCTGTCTCATTATACCCCCTGCCCCCAGTATACCTGTCTCATTATACCCCCTCCCCCCCAGTATACCTGTCTCATTATACCCCCCTCCTCCCCAGTATACCTATCTCCTATATCACCTCCCCCAGTATACCTGTCTCCTATATCACCTCCCCCAGTATACCTGTCTCCTATATCACCTCCCCCAGTATACCTGTCTCCTATATCACCTCCCCCAGTATACCTGTCTCATTATACCCCCCTCCCCCAGTATACCTGTCTCCTATATCACCTCCCCCCAGTATACCTGTCTCATTATACCCCCCTCCCCCCCAGTATACCTATCTCCTATATCACCTTCTCCCGGTATACCTATCTCCTATATCACCTCCCCCAGTATACCTGTCTCCTATATCACCTCCTCCCCAGTATACCTGTCTCATTATACCCCCTCCCCCAGTATACCTGTCTCATTATACCCCCTCCCCCAGTATACCTGTCTCCTATATCACCTCCCCCCCAGTATACCTGTCTCCTATACCCCCTCCCCCCCAGTATACCTGTCTCTTTATACCCCCTCCCCCCCAGTATACCTGTCTCATTATACCCCCTCCCACCAGTATACCTGTCTCCTATACCCCCCTCCCCCCAGTATACCTGTCTCCTATATCACCTCCCCCAGTATACCTATCTCCTATATCACCTCCCCCAGTATACCTGTCTCCTATATCTCCTCCCCCAGTATACCTATCTCCTATATCACCTCCCCCAGTATACCTGTCTCCTATATCACCTCCCCCAGTATACCTGTCTCCTATATCACCTCCCCCAGTATACCGCTCTCCTGTATCTTCTCCCCCCTATACCTATCTCCTATATCACCTCCCCCCAGTATATCTATATCCTATATCACCTCCCCCAGTATACCTATCTCCTATATCACCTCCCCCAGTATACCTGTCTTCTATATCACCTCCCCCAGTATACCTATCTCCTATATCACCTCCCCCAGTATACCTGTCTCCTATATCACCTCCCCCAGTATACCTGTCTCCTGTATCATCTCGCCCCTATACCTGTCTCCTATATCACCTTCCCCCCATACCTGTCTCCTATATCACCTCCCCCCGGTATACCTATCTCCTATATCACCTCCCCCAGTATACCTGTCTCCTATATCACCTCCTCCCCAGTATACCTGTCTCATTATACCCCCTCCCCCAGTATACCTGTCTCATTATACCCCCTCCCCCAATATACCTGTCTCCTATATCACCTCCCCCCCAGTATACCTGTCTCCTATACCCCCTCCCCCCCAGTATACCTGTCTCTTTATACCCCCTCCCCCCCAGTATACCTGTCTCATTATACCCCCTCCCCCCAGTATACCTGTCTCCTATACCCCCCTCCCCCCAGTATACCTGTCTCCTATATCACCTCCCCCAGTATACCTGTCCCATATATCACCTCCCCCCAGTATACCTGTCTCATTATACCCCCCTCCTCCCCAGTATACCTGTCTCATTATACTCCCTCCCCCCAGTATACCTGTCTCCTATATCACCTCCCCCAGTATACCTGTTTCCTATATCACCTCCCCCAGTATACCTGTCTCCTATATCACCTCCCCCAGTATACCTGTCTCCTATATCACCTCCCCCCAGTATACCTGTCTCATTATACCCCCCTCCTCCCCAGTATACCTATCTCCTATATCACCTCCCCCAGTATACCTGTCTCCTATATCACCTCCCCCAGTATACCTGTCTCCTATATCACCTCCCCCAGTATACCTGTCTCCTATATCACCTCCCCCAGTATACCTGTCTCATTATACCCCCCTCCCCCCAGTATACCTGTCTCATTATACCCCCTCCCCCCCAGTATACCTGTCTCATTATACCCCCTTCCCCCCAGTATACCTGTCTCATTATACGCCATCCCCCCCAGTATACCTGTCTCATTATACCCCCTGCCCCCAGTATACCTGTCTCATTATACCCCCTCCCCCCCAGTATACCTGTCTCATTATACCCCCCTCCTCCCCAGTATACCTATCTCCTATATCACCTCCCCCAGTATACCTGTCTCCTATATCACCTCCCCCAGTATACCTGTCTCCTATATCACCTCCCCCAGTATACCTGTCTCCTATATCACCTCCCCCAGTATACCTGTCTCCTATATCACCTCCCCCAGTATACCTGTCTCATTATACCCCCCTCCCCCAGTATACCTGTCTCCTATATCACCTCCCCCCAGTATACCTGTCTCATTATACCCCCCCATCCCCCCCCCCAGTATACCTATCTCCTATATCACCTTCCCCCAGTATACCTGTCTCCTATATCACCTCCCCCTGTATATATCTCCTATATCACCTCCCCAGTATACCTGTCTCCTATATCCACCTCCCCCCAGTATATCTGTCTCATTATACCCCCCTCCCCCCAGTATACCTATCTCCTATATCAACTCCTCCCCAGTATAACTGTCTCCTATATCACCTCCCCCAGTATACCTATCTCCTATATAACCTCCCCCAGTATACCTGTCTCCTATATCACCTCCCCCCAGTATACCTGTCTCCTATATCACCTCCCCCCAGTATACCTGTCTCCTATATCACCTCCCCCTGTACATATCTCCTATATCACCCTCCCCCCAGTATACCTGTCTCATTATACCCCCCTCCCCCCCAGTATACCTGTCTCATTATACCCCCTCCCCCCAGTATACCTGTCCTCATTATACCCCCTTCCCCCCAGTATGCCTGTCTCATTATACGCCATCCCCCCCAGTATACCTGTCTCATTATACCCCCTGCCCCCAGTATACCTGTCTCATTATACCCCCTCCCCCCAGTATACCTGTCTCATTATACCCCCCTCCCCCCCAGTATACCTGTCTCATTATACCCCCCTCCTCCCCAGTATACCTATCTCCTATATCACCTCCCCCAGTATACCTGTCTCCTATATCACCTCCCCCAGTATACCTGTCTCCTATATCAACTCCTCCCCAGTATAACTGTCTCCTATATCACCTCTCCCAGTATACCTATCTCCTATATAACCTCCCCCAGTATACCTATCTCCTATATCACCTCCCCCAGTATACCTGTCTCCTATATCACCTCCCCCCAGTATACCTGTCTCCTATATCACCTCCCCCCAGTATACTTGTCTCATTATACCCCCCTCCCCCCAGTATACCTGTCTCCTATATCACCTCCCCCCAGTATACCTGTCTCCTGTATCACCTCCCCCCAGTATACCTATCTCCTGTATCACCTCCCCCCAGTATACCTATCTCCTATATCACCTCCCCCCAGTATACCTGTCTCCTATATCACCTCCCCCCAGTATACCTGTCTCCTATATCACCTCCCCCTCTATACCTGTCTCCTGTATCACCTCCCCCCAGTATACCTGTCTCCTGTATCACCTCCCCCAGGATACCTATCTCCTATATCACCTCCCCCAGTATACCTGTCTCCTATATCACCTCCTCCCCAGTATACCTGTCTCCTATACCACCTCCCCCCAGTATACCTGTCTCATTATACCCCCTCCCCCAGTATACCTGTCTCATTATACCCCCTCCCCCAGTATACCTGTCTCCTATATCACCACCCCCCAGTATACCTGTCTCCTATACCCCCCTCCCCCCAGTATACCTGTCTCCTATATCACCTCCCCCAGTATATCTGTCTCTTATATCACCTCCCACCAGTATACCTGTCTCATTATACCCCCCTCCTCCCCAGTATACCTGTCTCATTATACCCCCTCCCCCCAGTATATCTGTCTCCTATATCACCTCCCCCAGTATACCTGTCTCCTATATCACCTCCCCCAGTATACCTGTCTCATTATACCCCCCTCCTCCCCAGTATACCTGTCTCCTATACCCCCCTCCCCCCAGTATGCCTGTCTCATTATACCCCCCTCCTCCCCAGTATACGTATCTCCTCCCCCAGTATACCTGTCTCCTATATCACCTCCCCCAGTATACCTGTTTCCTATATCACCTCCCCCAGTATACCTGTCTCCTATATCACCTCCCCCCAGTATACCTGTCTCATTATACCCCCCTCCTCCCCAGTATACCTATCTCCTATATCACCTCCCCCAGTATACCTGTCTCCTATATCACCTCCCCCAGTATACCTGTCTCCTATATCACCTCCCCCAGTATACCTGTCTCCTATATCCCCTCCCCCAGTATACCTGTCTCTTTATACCCCCCTCCCCCCAGTATACCTGTGTCATTATACCCCCTCCCCCCCAGTATACCTGTCTCATTATACCCCCTTCCCCCAGTATACCTGTCTTATTATACCCCCTCCCCCCCAGTATACCTGTCTCATTTTACCCCCCTCCCCCAGTATACCTGTCTCATTATACCCCCTCCCCCCAGTATAGCTGTCTCATTATACCCCCCTCCCCCAGTATACCTGTCTCCTATATTACCTCCCCCAATATACCTGTCTCATTATAGCCCCCTCCACCCCAGTATACCTGTCTCATTATACCCCCCTCCCCCCCAGTATACCTGTCTCATTATACCCCCTCCCCCCCAGTATACCTGTCTCATTATACCCCCCTCCCCCAGTATACCTGTCTCCTATATCACCTCCGCCCAGTATACCTGTCTCATTATACCCCCCTCCCCCCCAGTATACCTATCTCCTATATCACCTTCCCCCTGTATACCTGTCTCCTATATCACCTCCCCCAGTATACCTGTCTCCTATATCACCTCCCCCTGTACATATCTCCTATATCACCTCCCCCCAGTATACCTGTCTCATTATACCCCCCTCCCCCCCAGTATACCTATCTCCTATATCACCTCCCCCAGTATACCTGTCTCCTATATCACCTCCCCCAGTATACCTGTCTCCTGTATCATCTCCCCCCTATACCTGTCTCCTATATCACCTCCCCCTGTATACCTATCTCCTATATCACCTCCCCCAGTATACCTGTCTCCTATATCACCTCCCCCAGTATACCTATCTCCTATATCACCTCCCCCAGTATACCTGTCTCCTATATCACCTCCCCCAGTATACCTGTCTCCTGTATCATCTCCCCCCTATACCTGTCTCCTATATCACCTCCCCCCTATACCTATCTCCTATATCACCTTCCCCCCATACCTGTCTCCTATATCACCTCCCCCCGGTATACCTATCTCCTATATCACCTCCCCCAGTATACCTGTCTCCTATATCACCTCCTCCCCAGTATACCTGTCTCATTATACCCCCTCCCCCAGTATACCTGTCTCATTATACCCCCTCCCCCAGTATACCTGTCTCCTATATCACCTCCCCCCCAGTATACCTGTCTCCTATACCCCCTCCCCCCCAGTATACCTGTCTCTTTATACCCCCTCCCCCCCAGTATACCTGTCTCATTATACCCCCTCCCCCCAGTATACCTGTCTCCTATACCCCCCTCCCCCCAGTATACCTGTCTCCTATATCACCTCCCCCAGTATACCTGTCCCATATATCACCTCCCCCAGTATACCTGTCTCCTATATCACCTCCCCCAGTATACCTGTCTCCTATACCCCCCTCCCCCCAGTATGCCTGTCTCATTATACCCCCCTCCTCCCCAGTATACCTATCTCCTATATCACCTCCCCCAGTATACCTGTTTCCTAAATCACCTCCCCCAGTATACCTGTCTCCTATATCACCTCCCCCAGTATACCTGTCTCCTATATCACCTCCCCCCAGTATACCTGTCTCATTATACCCCCCTCCTCCCCAGTATACCTATCTCCTATATCACCTCCCCCAGTATACCTGTCTCCTATATCACCTCCCCAGTATACCTGTCTCCTATATCACCTCCCCCAGTATACCTGTCTCCTATATCACCTCCCCCAGTATACCTGTCTCATTATACCCCCTTCCCCGCAGTATACCTGTCTCATTATACCCCCTTCCCCCCAGTATACCTGTCTCATTATACCCCCTTCCCCCCAGTATACCTGTCTCATTATACGCCCTCCCCCCCAGTATACCTGTCTCATTATACCCCCTGCCCCCAGTATACCTGTCTCATTATACCCCCTCCCCCCCAGTATACCTGTCTCATTATACCCCCCTCCTCCACAGTATACCTATCTCCTATATCACCTCCCCCAGTATACCTGTCTCCTATATCACCTCCCCCAGTATACCTGTCTCCTATATCACCTCCCCCAGTATACCTGTCTCCTATATCACCTCCCCCAGTATACCTGTCTCATTATACCCCCCTCCCCCAGTATACCTGTCTCCTATATCACCTCCCCCAGTATACCTGTCTCCTATATCACCTCCCCCAGTATACCTGTCTCCTATACCCCCCTCCCCCCAGTATGCCTGTCTCATTATACCCCCCTCCTCCCCAGTATACCTATCTCCTATATCACCTCCCCCAGTATACCTGTTTCCTATATCACCTCCCCCAGTATACCTGTCTCCTATATCACCTCCCCCAGTATACCTGTCTCCTATATCACCTCCCCCCAGTATACCTGTCTCATTATACCCCCCTCCTCCCCAGTATACCTATCTCCTATATCACCTCCCCCAGTATACCTGTCTCCTATATCACCTCCCCCAGTATACCTGTCTCCTATATCACCTCCCCCAGTATACCTGTCTCCTATATCACCTCCCCCAGTATACCTGTCTCATTATACCCCCCTCCCCCCAGTATACCTGTCTCATTATACCCCCTCCCCCCCAGTATACCTGTCTCATTATACCCCCTTCCCCCCAGTATACCTGTCTCATTATACGCCCTCCCCCCCAGTATACCTGTCTCATTATACCCCCTGCCCCCAGTATACCTGTCTCATTATACCCCCTCCCCCCCAGTATACCTGTCTCATTATACCCCCCTCCTCCCCAGTATACCTATCTCCTATATCACCTCCCCCAGTATACCTGTCTCCTATATCACCTCCCCCAGTATACCTGTCTCCTATATCACCTCCCCCAGTATACCTGTCTCCTATATCACCTCCCCCAGTATACCTGTCTCATTATACCCCCCTCCCCCAGTATACCTGTCTCCTATATCACCTCCCCCCAGTATACCTGTCTCATTATACCCCCCTCCCCCCCAGTATACCTATCTCCTATATCACCTTCCCCCAGTATACCTGTCTCCTATATCACCTCCCCCTATATATATCTCCTATATCACCTCCCCAGTATACCTGTCTCCTATATCACCTCCCCCCAGTATACCTGTCTCATTATACCCCCCTCCCCCCAGTATACCTATCTCCTATATCAACTCCTCCCCAGTATAACTGTCTCCTATATCACCTCCCCCTGTACATATCTCCTATATCACCTCCCCCCAGTATACCTGTCTCATTATACCCCCCTCCCCCCCAGTATACCTATCTCCTATATCACCTCCCCCAGTATACCTGTCTCCTATATCACCTCCCCCCAGTATACCTGTCTCCTATATCACCTCCCCCCAGTATACTTGTCTCATTATACCCCCCTCCCCCCAGTATACCTGTCTCCTATATCACCTCCCCCCAGTATACCTGTCTCCTGTATCACCTCCCCCCAGTATACCTGTCTCCTATATCACCTCCCCCCAGTATACCTGTCTCCTATATCACCTCCCCCCAGTATACCTGTCTCCTATATCACCTCCCGTTGTATACCTGTCTCCTGTATCACCTCCCCCCAGTATACCTGTCTCCTGTATCACCTCCCCCCAGGATACCTATCTCCTATATCACCTCCCCCAGTATACCTGTCTCCTATATCACCTCCTCCCCAGTATACCTGTCTCCTATACCCCCTCCCCCCCAGTATACCTGTCTCATTATACCCCCTCCCTCAGTATACCTGTCTCATTATACCCCCTCCCCCAGTATACCTGTCTCCTATATCACCTCCCCCCCAGTATACCTGTCTCCTATATCACCTCCCCCCCAGTATACCTGTCTCCTATACCCCCTCCCCCCCAGTATACCTGTCTCATTATACCCCCTCCCCCCCAGTATACCTGTCTCATTATACCCCCTCCCCCCCAGTATACCTGTCTCCTATACCCCCCTCCCCCCAGTATACCTATCTCCTATATCACCTCCCCCAGTATACCTGTCTCTTATATCACCTCCCACCAGTATACCTGTCTCATTATACCCCCCTCCTCCCCAGTATACCTGTCTCATTATACCCCCTCCCCCCAGTATACCTGTCTCCTATATCACCTCCCCCAGTATACCTGTCTCCTATATCACCTCCCCCAGTATACCTGTCTCATTATACCCCCCTCCTCCCCAGTATACCTGTCTCCTATACCCCCCTCCCCCCAGTATGCCTGTCTCATTTTACCCCCCTCCTCCCCAGTATACCTATCTCCTATATCACCTCCCCCAGTATACCTGTATCCTATATCACCTCCCCCAGTATACCTGTTTCCTATATCACCTCCCCCAGTATACCTGTCTCCTATATCACCTCCCCCCAGTATACCTGTATCATTATACCCCCCTCCTCCCCAGTATACCTATCTCCTATATCACCTCCCCCAGTATACCTGTCTCCTATATCACCTCCCCCAGTATACCTGTCTCCTATATCACCTCCCCCAGTATACCTGTCTCCTATATCACCTCCCCCAGTATACCTGTCTCTTTATACCCCCCTCCCCCCAGTATACCTGTGTCATTATACCCCCTCCCCCCCAGTATACCTGTCTCATTATACCCCCTTCCCCCCAGTATACCTGTCTCATTATACCCCCTCCCCCCCAGTATACCTGTCTCATTATACCCCCCTCCCCCAGTATACCTGTCTCATTATACCCCCTCCCCCCAGTATAGCTGTCTCATTATACCCCCCTCCCCCAGTATACCTGTCTCCTATATTACCTCCCCCAATATACCTGTCTCATTATACCCCCCTCCATCCCAGTATACCTGTCTCATTATACCCCCCTCCCCCCCAGTATACCTGTCTCATTATACCCCCTCCCCCCCAGTATACCTGTCTCATTATACCCCCCTCCCCCAGTATACCTGTCTCCTATATCACCTCCGCCCAGTATACCTGTCTCATTATACCCCCCTCCCCCCCAGTATACCTATCTCCTATATCACCTTCCCCCAGTATACCTGTCTCCTATATCACCTCCCCCAGTATACCTGTCTCCTATATCACCTCCCCCTGTACATATCTCCTATATCACCTCCCCCCAGTATACCTGTCTCATTATACCCCCCTCCCCCCCAGTATACCTATCTCCTATATCACCTGCTCCACAGTATAACTGTCTCCTATATCACCTCCCCCTGTATACCTATCTCCTATATCACCTCCCCCAGTATACCTGTCTCCTATATCACCTCCCCCCAGTATACCTGTCTCATTATACCCCCCTCCCCCCCAGTATACCTATCTCCTATATCAACTCCTCCCCAGTATAACTGTCTCCTATATCACCTCCCCCAGTATACCTATCTCCTATATCACCTCCCCCAGTATACCTGTCTCCTATATCACCTCCCCCCAGTATACCTGTCTCCTATATCACCTCCCCCAGTATACTTGTCTCATTATACCCCCCTCCCCCCAGTATACCTGTCTCCTATATCACCTCCCCCCAGTATACCTGTCTCCTGTATCACCTCCCCCAGTATACCTGTCTCCTATATCACCTCCCCCCAGTATACCTGTCTCCTATATCACCTCCCCCCTGTATACGTGTCTCATTATACACCCCTCCCCCCAGTATACCTGTCTCCTATATCACCTCCCCCCAGTATACCTGTCTCCTGTATCACCTCCCCCCAGTATACCTATCTCCTATATCACCTCCCCCCATTATACCTGTCTCCTATATCACCTCCCCCAATATACCTGTCTCCTGTATCACCTCCCGCCTGTATACCTGTCTCCTGTATCACCTCCCCCCAGTATACCTATCTCCTATATCACCTCCCCCCAGTATACCTGTCTCCTATATCACCTCCCCCCAGTATACCTGTCTCCTATATCACCTCCCCCCAGTATACCTGTCTCCTATATCACCTCCCCCCAGTATACCTGTCTCCTATATCACCTTCCCCCAGTATACTTGTCTCATTATACCCCCCTCCCCCAGTATACCTGTCTCCTATATCACCTCCCCCAGTATACCTGTCTCATTATACCCCCCTCTTCCCCAGTATACCTGTCTCATTATACCCCCCTCCTCCCCCCAATATACCTGTCTCATTATACCCCCCTCCCCCCCAGTATACCTATCTCCTATATCACCTCCCCCAGTATACCTATCTCCTATACCACCTCCCCCAGTATACCTGTCTCGTATATATCACCTCCCCTATACCTGTCTCATTATACCCCCCTCCTCCCCAATATACCTGTCTCCTATATCACCTCCCCCAGTAAACCTGTCTCATTATACCCCCCTCCCCCAGTATACCTATCTCCTATATCACCTCCCCCAGTATACCTGTCTCCTATATCACCTCCCGCAGTATACATATCTCCTATTTCACCTCCCCCCGGTATACCTGTCTCCTATATCACCTCCCCCCAGTATACCTGTCTCCTATATCACCTCCCCCAAGTATACCTGTCTCCTATATCACCTCCCCCAGTATACCTGTCTCCTATATCACCTCCCCCCAGTATACCTATCTCCTGTATCACTATACCACCCTCCCCCAGTATACCTGTCTCCTATATCACCTCCCCCCAGTATACCTGTCTCCTATATCACCTCCCCCCAGTATACCTGTCTCCTATATCACCTCCCCCAGTATACCTATCTCCTATATCACCTTCCCCCAGTATACCTCTCTCCAATATCACCTTCCCCCTATACCTGTCTCCTATATCACCTCCCCCAGTATACCTGTCTCCTATATCACCTCCCCCAGGATACCTGTCTCCTATATCACCTCCCCCAGTATACCTATCTCCTATATCACCTCCCCCTGTATACCTGTCTCCTATATCACCTCCCCCAGTATACCTCTCTCCTGTATCTTCTCCCCCCTATACCTATCTCCTATATCACCTCCCCCCAGTATATCTATATCCTATATCACCTCCCCCAGTATACCTATCTCCTATATCACCTCCCCCAGTATACCTGTCTCCTATATCACCTCCCCCAGTATACCTATCTCCTATATCACCTCCCCCAGTATACCTGTCTCCTATATCACCTCCCCCAGTATACCTGTCTCCTGTATCATCTCCCCCCTATACCTGTCTCCTATATCACCTTCCCCCCTATACCTATCTCCTATATCACCTTCCC
Source organism: Taudactylus pleione (assembly GCA_031769625.1). Classification (NCBI taxonomy): domain Eukaryota; kingdom Metazoa; phylum Chordata; class Amphibia; order Anura; family Myobatrachidae; genus Taudactylus; species Taudactylus pleione. The sequence continues at coordinate 21,971 of JAUIMM010002374.1, forward strand.
CCCATACCTGTCTCCTATATCACCTCCCCCCGGTATACCTATCTCCTATATCACCTTCTCCAGTATACCTGTCTCCTATATCTCCTCCCCCAGTATACCTATCTTCTATATCACCTCCCCCAGTATACCTGTCTCCTATATCACCTCCCCCAGTATACCTGTCTCCTATATCTCCTCCCCCAGTATACCTATCTCCTATATCACCTTCCCCCAGTATACCTCTCTCCTATATCACCTTCCCCCTATACCTCTCTCCTATATCACCTCCCCCCAATATACCTATCTCCTATATCACCTCCCCCAGTATACCTGTCTCCTATATCACCTCCCCCAGTATACCTATCTCCTATATCACCTCCCCCAGTATACCTGTCTCCTATATCACCTCCCCCAGTATACCTGTCTCCTATATCACCTTCCCCCCGGTATACCTGTCTCCTATATCACCTCCCCCCGGTATACCTATCTCCTATATCACCTCCCCCAGTATACCTGTCTTCTATATCACCTCCCCCTGTACATATCTCCTCCCCCCATTATACCTGTCTCCTATATCACCTCCCCCCAGTATACCTGTCTCCTGTATCACCTCCCCCCAGTATACCGGTCTCCTATATCACCTTCCCCCCATACCTGTCTCCTATATCACCTCCCCTCGGTATACCTATCTCCTATATCACCTCCCCCCGGTATACCTGTCTCCTATATCACCTCCCCCAGTATACCTGTCTCCTATATCACCTTCCCCCCATACCTGTATCCTATATCACCTCCCCCTGTACATATCTCCTATATCTCCTCCCCCCATTATACCTGTCTCCTATATCACCTCCCCCCAGTATACCTGTCTCCTGTATCACCTCCCCCCGGTATACCTATCTCCTATATCACCTCCCCCAGTATACCGGTCTCCTATATCACCTCCCCCTGTACATATCTCCTATATCTCCTCCCCCCATTATTCCTGTCTCCTATATCACCTCCCCCCAGTATACCTGTCTCCTGTAATACCTCCCCCCAGTATACCTGTCTCCTATATCACCTTCCCCCCATACCTGTCTCCTATATCACCTCCCCCCGGTATACCTATCTCCTATATCACCTCCCCCAGTATACCTGTCTCCTATATCACCTGCCCCCGGAATACCTGTCTCATTATACCCCCCTCCTTCCCAGTATACCTATCTCCTATATCACCTCCCCCCAGTATACCTGTCTCCTATATCACCTCCCCCCAGTATACCTGTCTCCTATATCCCCTCCCCCAGTATACCTGTCTTCTATATCATCTCCCCCAGTATACCTGTCTCCTATATCACCTCCCCCCAGTATACCTATCTCCTGTATCACTATCTCCCCTCCCCCAGTATACCTGTCTCCTATATCACCTCCCCCAGTATACCTGTCTCCTATATCACCTCCCCCCAGTATACCTGTCTCCTATATATCAGCTTCCCCCCATACCTGTCTCCTATATCACCTCCCCCCGGTATACCTATCTCCTATATCACCTCCCCCAGTATACCTGTCTCCTATATCACCTGCCCCCGGAATACCTGTCTCATTATACCCCCCTCCTTCCCAGTATACCTATCTCCTATATCACCTCCCCCCAGTATACCTGTCTCCTATATCACCTCCCCCCAGTATACCTGTCTCCTATATCCCCTCCCCCAGTATACCTGTCTTCTATATCATCTCCCCCAGTATACCTGTCTCCTATATCACCTCCCCCCAGTATACCTATCTCCTGTATCACTCTCTCCCCTCCCCCAGTATACCTGTCTCCTATATCACCTCCCCCAGTATACCTGTCTCCTATATCACCTCCCCCAGTATACCTATCTCCTATATCACCTCCCCCTTTACCTATCTCCTATATCACCTCCCCCAGTATACCTGTCTCCTATATCACATCCCCCTTTACCTATCTCCTATATCACCTCCCCCAGTATACCTGTCTCCTTTATCACCTCCCCCAGTATACCTGTTTCCTATATCACCTCCCCCCAGTATACCTGTCTCATTATACCCCCCTCCCCCCCAGTATACCTGTCTCCTATATCACCTCCCCCCAGTATACCTGTCTCATTATACCCCCCTCCCCCCCAGTATACCTATCTCCTATATCACCTTCCCCCAGTATACCTGTCATCTATATAACCTCCCCCTGTACATATCTCCTATATCACCTCGACCCAGTATACCTGTCTCATTATACCCCCCTCGCCCCCAGTATACCTATCTCCTATATCACCTCCTCCCCAGTATAACTGTCTCCTATATCACCTCCCCCAGTATACCTATCTCCTATATCACCTCCCCAGTATACCTGTCTCCTATATCACCTCCCCCCAGTATACCTGTCTCATTATACCCCCCTCCCCCCCAGTATACCTATCTCCTATATCAACTCCTCCCCAGTATAACTGTCTCCTGTATCACCTCCCCCAGTATACCTATCTCCTATATCACCTCCCCCAGTATACCTGTCTCCTATATCACTTCCCCCCAGTATACCTGTCTCCTATATCACCTCCCCCCAGTATACTTGTCTCATTATACCCCCCTCCCCCCAGTATACCTGTCTCCTATATCACCTCCCCCCAGTATACCTGTCTCCTATATCACCTCCCCCTGTACATATCTCCAATATCACCTCCCCCCAGTATACCTGTCTCATTATACCCCCCTCCCCCCCAGTATACCTATCTCCTATATCACCTCCCCCAGTATACCTGTCTCCTATATCACCTCCCCCAGTATACCTGTCTCCTATATCACCTCCCCCCAGTATACCTATCTCCTGTATCACTATACCCCCCTCCCCCAGTATACCTGTCTCCTATATCACCTCCCCCCAGTATACCTGTCTCCTATATCACCTCCCCCCAGTATACCTGTCTCCTATATCACCTTCCCCCTATACCTGTCTCCTATATCACCTCCCCCAGTATACCTGTCTCCTATATCACCTCCCCCAGGATACATGTCTCCTATATCACCTCCCCCAGTATACCTATCTCCTATATCACCTCCCCCAGTATACCTGTCTCCTATATCTCCTCCCCCAGTATACCTATCTCCTATATCACCTCCCCCTGTATACCTGTCTCCTATATCACCTCCCCCAGTATACCTCTCTCCTGTATCTTCTCCCCCCTATACCTATCTCCTATATCACGTCCCCCCAGTATATCTATATCCTATATCACCTCCCCCAGTATAACTATCTCCTATATCACCTCCCCCAGTATACCTGTCTCCTATATCACCTCCCCCAGTATACCTATCTCCTATATCACCTCCCCCAGTATACCTGTCTCCTATATCACCTCCCCCAGTATACCTGTCTCCTGTATCATCTCCCCCCTATACCTGTCTCCTATATCACCTTCCCCCCTATACCTATCTCCTATATCACCTTCCCCCCATACCTGTCTCCTATATCACCTCCCCCCGGTATACCTATCTCCTATATCACCTTCTCCAGTATACCTGTCTCCTATATCTCCTCCCCCAGTATACCTATCTTCTATATCACCTCCCCCAGTATACCTGTCTCCTATATCACCTTCCCCCTATACCTGTCTCCTATATCACCTCCCCCAGTATACCTGTCTCCTATATCTCCTCCCCCAGTATACCTATCTCCTATATCACCTTCCCCCAGTATACCTCTCTCCTATATCACCTTCCCCCTATACCTCTCTCCTATACCACCTCCCCCCAATATACCTATCTCCTATATCACCTCCCCCAGTATACCTGTCTCCTATATCACCTCCCCCAGTATACCTATCTCCTATATCACCTCCCCCAGTATACCTGTCTCCTATATCACCTCCCCCAGTATACCTGTCTCCTATATCACCTTCCCCCCAGTATACCTGTCTCCTATATCACCTCCCCCCGGTATACCTATCTCCTATATCACCTCCCCCAGTATACCTGTCTTCTATATCACCTCCCCCTGTACATATCTCCTCCCCCCATTATACCTGTCTCCTGTATCACCTCCCCCCAGTATACCGGTCTCCTATATCACCTTCCCCCCATACCTGTCTCCTATATCACCTCCCCTCGGTATACCTATCTCCTATATCACCTCCACCCAGTATACCTGTCTCCTATATCACCTCCCCCAGTATACCTGTCTCCTATATCACCTTCCCCCCATACCTGTATCCTATATCACCTCCCCCTGTACATATCTCCTATATCTCCTCCCCCCATTATACCTGTCTCCTATATCACCTCCCCCCAGTATACCTGTCTCCTGTATCACCTCCCCCCGGTATACCTATCTCCTATATCACCTCCCCCAGTATACCGGTCTCCTATATCACCTCCCCCTGTACATATCTCCTATATCTCCTCCCCCCATTATTCCTGTCTCCTATATCACCTCCCCCCAGTATACCTGTCTCCTGTATCACCTCCCCCCAGTATACCTGCCTCCTATATTACCTTCCCCCATACCTGTCTCCTATATCACCTCCCCCCGGTATACCTATCTCCTATATCACCTCCCCCAGTATACCTGTCTCCTATATCACCTGCCCCCGGAATACCTGTCTCATTATACCCCCCTCCTTCCCAGTATACCTATCTCCTATATCACCTCCCCCCAGTATACCTGTCTCCTATATCACCTCCCCCCAGTATACCTGTCTCCTATATCCCCTTCCCCAGTATAGCAGTCTTCTATATCATCTCCCCCAGTATACCTGTCTCCTATATCACCTCCCCCCAGTATACCTATCTCCTGTATCACTATCTCCCCTCCCCCAGTATACCTGTCTCCTATATCACCTCCCCCAGTATACCTGTCTCCTATATCACCTCCCCCCAGTATACCTGTCTCCTATATCACCTTCCCCCCATACCTGTCTCCTATATCACCTCCCCCCGGTATACCTATCTCCTATATCACCTCCCCCAGTATACCTGTCTCCTATATCACCTGCCCCCGGAATACCTGTCTCATTATACCCCCCTCCTTCCCAGTATACCTGTCTCCTATATCACCTCCCCCCAGTATACCTGTCTCCTATATCACCTCCCCCCAGTATACCTGTCTCCTATATCCCCTCCCCCAGTATACCAGTCTTCTATATCATCTCCCCCAGTATACCTGTCTCCTATATCACCTCCCCCCAGTATACCTATCTCCTGTATCACTCTCTCCCCTCCCCCAGTATACCTGTCTCCTATATCACCTCCCCCAGTATACCTGTCTCCTATATCACCTCCCCCAATATACCTATCTCCTATATCACCTCCCCCTTTACCTATCTCCTATATCACCTCCCCCAGTATACCTGTCTCCTATATCACATCCCCCTTTACCTATCTCCTATATCACCTCCCCCAGTATACCTGTCTCCTTTATCACCTCCCCCAGTATACCTGTTTCCTATATCACCTCCCCCCAGTATACCTGTCTCCTATATCACCTCCCCCTGTACATATCTCCGATATCACCTCCCCCCAGTATACCTGTCTCATTATACCCCCCTCCCCCCCAGTATACCTATCTCCTATATCACCTCCCCCAGTATACCTGTCTCCTATATCACCTCCCCCCAGTATACCTGTCTCCTATATCACCTCCCCCCAGTATACTTGTCTCATTATACACCCCTCCCCCCTGTATACCTGTCTCCTATATCACCTCCCCCCAGTATACCTGTCTCCTGTATCACCTCCCCCCAGTATACCTATCTCCTATATCACCTCCCCCCAGTATACCTGTCTCCTATATCACCTCCCCCCAGTATACCTGTCTCCTATATCACCTCCCCCTGTATACCTGTCTCCTGTATCACCTCCCCCCAGTATACCTGTCTCCTGTATCACCTCCCCCCAGGATACCTATCTCCTATATCACCTCCCCCACTATACCTGTCTCCTATATCACCTCCTCCCCAGTATACCTGTCTCCTATACCCCCTCCCCCCAGTATACCTGTCTCATTCTACCCCCTCCCCCCGTATACCTGTCTCCTATATCACCTCCCCCCAGTATACCTGTCTCCTATACCCCCTCCCCCCCAGTATACCTGTCTCCTATACCCCAACCCCCCCAGTATACCTGTCTCCTATACCCCCTCCCCCCCAGTATACCTGTCTCATTATACCCCCTCCCCCCCAGTATACCTGTCTCATTATACCCCCTCCCCCCAGTATACCTGTCTCCTATACCCCCCTCCCCCCAGTATACCTGTCTCCTATATCACCTCCCCCAGTATGCTTGTCTCCTATATCACCTCCCACCAGTATACCTGTCTCCTATATCACCTCCCCCAGTATACCTGTCTCATTATACCCCCCTCCCCCCAGTATACTGTGTCATTATACCCCCTCCCCCCCAGTATACCTGTCTCATTATACCCCCTTCCCCCCAGTATACCTGTCTCATTATACCCCCTCCCCCACAATATACCTGTCTCATTATACCCCCTCCCCCCCAGTATACCTGTCTCATTATACCCCCCTCCCCCAGTATACCTGTCTCATTATACCCCCTCCCCCCAGTATAGCTGTCTCATTATACCCCCCTCCCCCAGTATACCTGTCTCCTATATCACCTCCCCCAGTATACCTGTCTCATTATACCCCCTCCACCCCAGTATACCTGTCTCATTAAACCCCCCTCCCCCCCAGTATACCTGTCTCATTATACCCCCTCCCCCCCAGTATACCTGTCTCATTATACCCCCCTCCCCCCCAGTATACCTATCTCCTATATCACCTGCTCCCCAGTATAACTGTCTCCTATATCACCTCCCCCAGTATACCTGTCTCCTATATCACCTCCCCCTGTACATATCTCCTATATCACCTCCCCCAGTATACCTGTCTCCTATATCACCTCCCGCAGTATACATATCTCCTATATCACCTCCCCCAGTATACCTGTCTCATTATACCCCCCTCCTCCCCAGTATACCTATCTCCTATATCACCTCCCCCCCTATACCTATCTCCTATATCACCTCCCCCAGTATACCTGTCTCCTATATCACCTCCCCCCGGTATACCTGTCTCATTATACCCCCCTCCTCCCCAGTATACCTATCTCCTATATCACCTCCCCCCAGTATACCTGTCTCCTATATCACCTCCCCCCAGTATACCTGTCTCATTATACCCCCCTCCCCCTCAGTATACCTATCTCCTATATCAACTCCTCCCCAGTATAACTGTCTCCTATATCACCTCCCCCAGTATACCTATCTCCTATATCACCTCCCCCAGTATACCTGTCTCCTATATCACCTCCCCCCAGTATACCTGTCTCCTATATCACCTCCCCCCAGTATACTTGTCTCATTATACCCCCCTCCCCCCAGTATACCTGTCTCCTATATCACCTCCCCCCAGTATACCTGTCTCCTGTATCACCTCCCCCAGTATACCTGTCTCCTATATCACCTCCCCCTGTACATATCTCCTATATCACCTCCCCCCAGTATACCTGTCTCATTATACCCCCCTCCCCCCCAGTATACCTATCTCCTATATCACCTCCCCCTGTATACCTGTCTCCTATATCACCTCCCCCCAGTATACCTGTCTCCTATATCACCTCCCCCCTGTATACTTGTCTCATTATACCCACCTCCCCCCATTATACCTGTCTCCTGTATCACCTCCCCCCAGTATACCTGTCTCCTATATCACCTCCCCCCAGTATACCTGTCTCCTATATCACCTCCACCCAGTATACCTGTCTCCTATATCACCTCCCCCCAGTATACTTGTCTCATTATACCCCCCTCCCCCAGTATACCTGTCTCCTATATCACCTCCCCCAGTATACCTGTCTCATTATACCCCCCTCCTCCCCAGTATACCTGTCTCATTATACCCCCCTCCTCCCCACAGTATACCTGTCTCATTATACCCCCCTCCCCCCCAGTATACCTATGTCCTATATCACCTCCCCCAGTATACCTATCTCCTATATCACCTCCCCCAGTATACCTGTCTCCTATATCACCTCCCCTATACCTGTCTCATTATACCCCCCATCCTCCCCAATATACCTGTCTCCTATATCACCTCCCCCAGTATACCTGTCTCATTATACCCCCCTCCCCCTGTATACCTATCTCCTATATCACCTCCCCCAGTATACCTGTCTCCTATATCACCTCCCGCAGTATACATATCTCCTATATCACCTCCCCCAGTATACCTGTCTCATTATACCCCCCTCCTCCCCAGTATACCTATCTCCTATATCACCTCCCCCCCTATACCTATCTCCTATATCACCTCCCCCAGTATACCTGTCTCCTATATCACCTCCCCCCGGTATACCTGTCTCATTATACCCCCCTCCTCCCCAGTATACCTATCTCCTATATCACCTCCCCCCAGTATACCTGTCTCCTATATCACCTCCCCCCAGTATACCTGTCTCCTATATCACCTCCCCCAGTATACCTGTCTCCTATATCACCTCCCCCCTATACCTATCTCCTATATCACCTTCCCCCATACCTGTCTCCTATATCACCTCCCCCCGGTAAACCTATCTCCTATATCACCTTCCCCAGTATACCTGTCTCCTATATCTCCTCCCCCAGTATACCTATCTCCTATATCACCTCCCCCAGTATACCTGTCCCCTATATCACCTTCCCCTTATACCTGTCTCCTATATCACCTCCCCCAGTTAACCTGTCTCCTATATCTCCTCCCCCAGTATACCTATCTCCTATATCACCTTCCCCCAGTATACCTCTCTCCTATATCACCTTCCTCCTATACCTCTCTCCTATATCACCTCCCCCCAGTATACCTATCTCCTATATCACCTCCCCCAGTATACCTGTCTCCTATATCACCTCCCCCAGTATACCTATCTCCTATATCACCTCCCCCAGTATACCTGTCTCCTATATCACCTCCCCCAGTATACCTGTCTCCTATATCACCTTCCCCCCGGTATACCTGTCTCCTATATCACCTCCCCCCGGTATACCTATCTCCTATATCACCTCCCCCAGTATACCTGTCTCCTATATCACCTCCCCCTGTACATATCTCCTCCCCCCAGTATACCTGTCTCCTATATCACCTCCCCCCAGTATACCTGTCTCCTGTATCACCTCCCCCCAGTATACCGGTCTCCTATATCACGTTCCCCCCATACCTGTCTCCTATATCTCCTCCCCCCATTATACCTGTCTCCTATATCACCTCCCCCCAGTATACCTGTCTCCTGTATCACCTCCCCCCGGTATACCTATCTCCTATATCACCTCCCCCAGTATACCTGTCTCCTATATCACCTCCCCCTGTACATATCTCCTATATCTCCTCCCCCCATTATTCCTGTCTCCTATAACACCTCCCCCCAGTATACCTGTCTCCTATATCACCTCCCCCAGTATACCTGTCTCCTGTATCATCTCCCCCATATACCTGTCTCCTATATCACCTCCCCCCCTATACCTATCTCCTATATCACCTCCCCCTGTACATATCTCCTATATCTCCTCCCCCCATTATACCTGTCTCCTATATCACCTCCCAACTATACCTGTCTCCTATATAACCTCACCCCAGTGTACCTGTCTCCTATATCTCCTCCCCCCAGTATACCTGTCTCCCATATCATCTCCCCCCATTATACCTATCTCCTATATCACATCCCCCCTATACCTATCTCCTATATTACCTCCCCCTATACCTATCTCCTTTATCACATCCCCCTGTACCTATCTCCTATATCACATAACTCTTGTATACCTATCTACTATATTACCTCCCCCTTATACCTATCTCCTATATCACATCCCCCCTATACCTATCTCCTATATCACATCCCCCCTATATCTATCTCCTATATCACCTCCCCTATACCTATCACCTATATCACATCCCCCTATACCTATCACCTATATCACACACCCCCTATACCTATTTCCTGTATCACATCCCCCCTATACCTATCTTCTATATCACACCCCCCCTATACCTATCTCCTATATCTCCTCCCCCCAGTATGCCTGTCTCCTATATCACCTCCCCCCAGTATGCCTGTCTCCTATATCACCTCCCCCCAGTATACCGGTCTCCTGTATCACCTCCGACCTATACCTGTCTCCTATATAACGTTACTCCTATATCACCTCCCCCTGTACATATCTCCTATATCTCCTCCCCCCATTATACCTGTCTCCTATATCACCTCCCAAATATACCTGTCTCCTATATAACCTCACCCCTATCCTGTCTCCTATATCACCTCCCCCCATTATACCTGTCTCCTATATCACCTCCCCCAGTATACCTGTCTCCTATATCACCTCCCCCCAGTATACCTGTCTCCAATATCACCTCCCCCCAGTTTACCTGTCTCCTATATCACCTTCCCCCTATACCTGTCTATTATATCACCTCCCCCCCGTATACCTATCTCCTATATCACCTCCCCCAGTATACCTGTCTCCTATATCACATACCCCTATATATATCTCCTATATAACATCCTCCCTATACATATCTCCTATATCACACACCCCCTATACCTATCTCCTATATCACCTCCCCCCAGTATACCTGTCTCCTATATCACATCCCCCTTTACCTATCTCCTATATCACCTCCCCCCCTATACCTATCTCCTATATCACCTCACCCCAGTATACCTGTCTCCTATATCACCTCCCCCCAGTATACCTGTCTCCTATATCACCTCCGACCTATACCTGTCTCCTATATCTTCTCCCCCCATTATACCTGTCTCCTATATCTCGTCCCCCCAGTATACCTGTCTCCTATATCACCTCCCCCCAGTATACCTGTCTCCTATATCACCTCCGACCTATACCTGTCTCCTATATCTCCTCCCCCCATTATACCTGTCTCCTATATTACCTCCCAACTATACCTGTCTCCTATATAACCTCACCCCTATACCTGTCTCCTATATCACCTCCCCCCAGTGTACCTGTCTCCTATATCTCCTCCCCCCAGTATACCTGTCTCCCATATCATCTCCCCCCATTATACCTATCTCCTATATCACCTCCACTATATCTCCTATATCACATCCCCGTATACCTGTCTCCTACATCACATCCCCCTATACCTGTCTCCTATATCACACACCCCCTATACCTATCTCCTAAATCACATCCCCCCTATACATATCTCCTATATCACCTCCACCTATACCTATCTCCTATATCATCTCCCCCTATACCTATCTCCTATATCACATCCCCCCAGTATACCTATCTCCTATATTACCTCCCCCTATACCTAACTACTATATCACCTTCCCCGTTTACCTATCTCCTATATCACATCCGCCTATACCTTTCTTCTATATCACATCCCCCTGTACCTATCTCCTATATTACCTCCCCCTATACATATCTCCTATATCACATCCCCACTATACCTATCTCTTATATAACATCCCCCCAGTATACCTATCACCTATATCACATCCCCTTATACCTGTCTCCTATATCACATCCCGTTATACCTATATCCTATATCACCTCCCCCCAGTATACCTGTCTCCCATATCACCTCCCCCCAGTATACCTATCTACTATATCACCTCACACTATATCTATCTCCTATATCACCTCCCCCCAGTGTACCTGTCTCCTATATCTTCTACCCCCAGTATACCTGTCTCCCATATCATCTCCCCCCATTTTACCTATTTCCTATATCACCTCCACTATATCTCCTACATCACATCCCCGTATACCTGTCTCCTACATCACATCCCCCTATACCTGTCTCCTATATCACACACCCCCTATACCTATCTCCTAAATCACATCCCCCCTATACCTATCTCCTAAATCACATCCCCCCTATACCTATCTCCTATATCACCTCCACCTATACCTATCTCCTATATCACATCCCGTTATACCTATATCCTATATCACCTCCCCCTAGTATACCTGTCTCCCATATCACCTCCCCCCAGTATACCTATCTACTATATCACCTCACACTATACCTATCTCCTATATCACATCCCCCCTGTACCTATCTCCTATATCACCTCCCCCTGTACCTATCTCCTATATCTCATCCCCCTATACCTGTCTCCTATATAACATCCCCCTATACCTATCTCTTAAATCACATCCCCCCTATACCTATCTCGTATATTATCTCCCCCTATACCTATCTCCTATATTGCATCCCCCTATACCTATCTCCTATATCACATCCCACCTATACCTATCTCCTATATCACATACCCCCAGTATAGCTGTCTCCTATGTCACCTCCCCCTATACCTATCTCCTGTATCACATGTCATCCCACCTATACCTGTCTCCTATATCACCTCCCCCCATACCTATCTCCTATATCACCTCCCCCCATACCTATCTCCTATATCACCTCCCCCCAGTATACCTATCTCCTATATCACATCCCCCTATACCTATCTCCTATATCACATCCCACCTATAACTATCTCCTATATCACATCCCCCTATACCTATCTCCTATATCACATCCCACCTATAACTATCTCCTATATCACATCCCCCCAGTACAGCTGTCTCCTATATCACACTCCCCTATATCTATCTCATATATCACATCCCACCTATACCTATATCCTATATCATCCCCTATACCTATCTCCTATATAACATCCCCTATACCTATCTCCTATATCACCTCCCCCCTATACCTATCTCCTATATCACATCCCACCTATATCTATCTCCTATATCACCTCCCCCTATATCTATCTCCTATATCACCTCCCCCCCTTATAGCTATCTCCTATATCACATCCCTCTAGTATACCTATCTACGATATCACCTCCCCCTTATACCTATCTCCTATATCACATCCCCCCTATACCTATCTCCTATATCACATCCCCCCTATACCTGTCTCCTATATCACATACCACCTATACCTGTCTCCTATATCACATCCCCCTATACCTATCTCCTATATCACATTGCCTATACCTATCTCCTATATCACATCCCCCCTATACCTGTCTCCTATATCACATCCCCCCTATACCTGTCTCCTATATCACATCCCCTATACCTATCTCTTATATCACATCCCACCTATATCTCCTATATCACCTCCCCATATACCTATCTCCCATATCACATCCCCCTATACCTTTCTCCCATATCACCTCCCCCCATACCTGTCTCCTATATCACATTTCCCCTATACCTATCTCATATATCACGTCCTCCCTATTCTTATCTCCTATATCACCCCCCTATACCTGTCTCCTATATCACATCCCACCTTTATCTATCTCCTATATCACATCCCCCCCTATCCCTACCTCCTATATCACATCCTACTTATACCTGTCTCTGATATCACATCCCCCCTATACCTATCTCCTTTATCACCTCCCCCTATACCTATCTCCTATATCACATCCCACCTATACCTATCTCCTATATCACCTCCCCCTTATACCTATCTCCTGTATCACATCACCCTCTATACCTGTCTACTATATCACATCTCCCCTGCTGTATCACATCCATAAGGATCCACAGGTATACCATGGGGAAAATGTGGTTGAAATTACCCAGGCACCAAACAGTTAAGCCTTCAGCTCCCAGGATTCCTCAGTTCCTCCTCTACATTTACTCCACCCCTGGCTACAGGTGCTCAGTTTTGAGTTTGATGTGGCAGGATTCAGACGCACCTTTTATAGCTGGGGGACTGCTCAGGCAGTCCCAAGCTCTTTATTTTATTTTAATTATTTTTTACTAGTAGAGCAAGCGCTAGATGTCATAATGGATACCTTTGTCGCTGCTCCATCTACGCCCACCAGTGCTGCAACACCAGTATCCGGACTGGTGATTACAGCAGGCACCAGTGGAGCTTGCCTTGCGGTGATGCTGGGACCTGGGACTGTAGCCGGAAGCACGGGGATGCAAGTAAGGTGGTTCCCCACTCATGGGGAACCACGTGGCCGTCTGTACCTCCAGTGGTTTTAAATCTGCCGTAGGCCGATGTAGTGGGGCGACCGCTGTGTCCGCTCCCTCACAAGACATCCAGTGCAAGTTAGTCTTGCGTTGGGGACTGTGGCGGCGGCCACACCCGGTGGCTGTTACAGCATAGGGGAGGTACGCTCTCCCCAGCAGTCCCTCCCCCAGCCCAGACGCCGATCCAACGGAGGTTTTCCCACGTCTGGGTTGCTCCTCCTACCCTCCTCTGTATATGAGATGCCCAGCGACCACTTGTCAGTGCTTTGCTGAAGCTGCTGGTCTCAGGAGGTTTAGGTCTAGTCTCCCTGTATATCTCTCCCCAGAGACCAGGTTATACAGCGCTCAAATTCTACCAAGCCTTGTGCTTTAAGTAGTTGATTCAGGGCCCATTTCAAGTATATTGAAGTTTTTTTATACATCTCCCCATCAGATTATATCAAGGCCTTGGCCCTCCAGGAGGCCATTTACTCCCTACTGTGGGCAGGGGTGATAATCCCGGTTCCGGTGGTTCAACAAGGAAGGAAGGGGTTATAAATCCAATCTTTTTTTGGTTTAGAAACCAAATGGGTCTCATCTCCCCCAATTCTAAATCTAAAAACCCTCAACAAGTTTATCTGTGTACCCAAGTTCCATATGGAGACTCTTCGGTGGGCTCTGTCAGTGCTTTGCTGAAGCTGCTGGTCTCAGGACGTTTAGGTCTAGTCTCCCTGTATATCTCTCCCCAGAGACCAGGTTATACAGCGCTCAAATCCTACCAAGCCTTGTGCTTTGAGTAGTTGATTCAGGGCCCATTGCAGGTATATTGTATATGCATTGTATGTGACTATTGGTGGCTCTGCTGTGTGGTTACTGCCTTTATTTTTATGTACGGTCAGGAATAACGATCACTTTCTCCTCAGCCCTTTGCTACAGGTATGTGAGGAATATTTTTTTGTTTTATCTTTCAAATTGTACCTCACATTTATTGTTGTTTGTGAAGGCAGTCACATTCACACTTATTTATTATGTCTAAGAATAATGGTAAACAGGAAACTGAGGCCCCGATGCTGATTTCATGTAAAAGTTGTTTGGCGGGCTTGTCCCTCAGGACTTTATACAGGATGGTTTGTGTGCTGTTTGTTATAAAGAACCTCCTCACCAGTCCGGTTTATCAGCTCCTGTACAGGAGCCATCTTGGGTGTTCTACTTGTCTTAGGTTATGACGCACTTAGTGGACCGTTTGGCTACTCCTACTCTTTCTCTCTTAATGGGGTACCCACAGCAGTTCTAGGCCACTATGTTTTTTCCCCATGTATATCCTTCCTGGATGGATGTTTATGCCCACTCAAGGCAGAGTATGGCTCAGTAAGCTGTTGCATTTTAACAAATGTTGCAGGCGAATAGACCGTTATCCACTAAAGCACCTAATCGGACTATATCATTTTATCAGTCTGCTCAGCATGTAGATTGAGACACATCATCGGAGGAATCAGATGATGCGCCGTGTTCTTCTCCAGGGTCTATCTCAGGGAGAGGAGGACCATCCTTTTACAGTAGATGTCCCTTCTTTGGTGAGTGAGGGAGGTCAAATCAATCCTAAATATAGAGGATGATGAGCCGACTCCTAGCTCTAAGGCTCCAGTGTTTAAACACCAGAGGGTGGTAAAAGCTGAGTTTCCTAAGTCTGAGCAGCTCACTGAGCTTATGGAAGAAGCATGGAGTAACCCGGATACACGGTTCCATGATACGAAAAGATTATCAGCATCTTTGTATCCTCTCCCACCTACTGAATGTACTAAGCGGGAAATCCCTTCTACCGGTGATGCTCATGTGACACATTTAGGGCCTGATTCAGAGCCGGACGCTATTTGCGCTCGCTCGTTCAGAAAAAGGGGCCGGATATTTTAATTGAGCGCTCTCTCTTTGCGGTCTGTTGACGCCTCTATGTCTGAGCGAGCAAACGAAACATGCGCTCGCTATTTTGTAAAGACGCCCCCTGGCCGCTCGCATCCTACGTCATCTCCGCTATTTATTAGATTAATCGAGTACATCAAAAGGCGTCTGAACTGCTCGCAGTGCTTGTGGTAGGATTTTCCTACCGCAATCATGCGAACAGTTCAGGCTAAGAGACAACCAAGTGACGTGGTCGATTACGCTGCTTTGTTAATTATGCACACCCTTAAAACGCCCGCTTTGACCTTTTGGCACGCCTGCGTTCGGATCACCACTCCCCGTTTTCAAGCACCTTCCCCTGTTACCACCCACAAACGCCTCATCCTGTCACTCAAATTAGCAGGCACTCACTATTTTGCGAGCGCTCGATTTCCGACCACAATGACTGGTTGGCGCATGCGCATTACGACCCATACGCATGCGCAGATGTGTGAACATCGCTCAGAGCGAACGAGCGGCCGCTTATGAGCGGCTCTGATTCAGGCCCTTAGTCTTGAATGCTACATTACCTATACCATCAGCATCTTCCCTTAAAGTTCCTATAGATAGAAAACTTGAAACATGTCTTAAATCAGTGCTTTCATTGTCTATAGTTGTTACCCGGCCGGCTATGGTTGCAACCTGGGTATCCAAAGCTGTTGAAGAATGAAAGGGGGCATTAGAAGATACTCTATTGAATGCTACCAGACAACAGCAGACTTATATCTCCCACATACGGAAAGCGGCCTCTCATTTGGGAAAGGCTGCAATAGATGCTGGGCTCCTGGCTTCTAAACCATCGTCAGCTTCATTTGCTGCTCGTAGAGCCCTTTGGTTAAGGTCCTGGAAAGCAGATACCAGATCCAAGAAGCCTCTGGAATCCTTACCTTTTATGGAAACATTCTTTTTGGAGCAGAATTGGATAAGATAGTGGCTACTCTGGCAGCCTCAAAATCTACAGGTCTGAGATCAACAGCTACATCAAAGTCTAGGCAATCTTTCCAGTCCTTTTGTCCTCAGGGAAGAGCAAAAGGACAGTCTTCCTCCAGGTTGTCTAGTTCTTGCAGGACCACTAAGCAGCAAGCTAAGAGATCCTGGCCAGCAGTGGCGTAACTAGAGGGGGTCGGGCAGGGTGCGTGCCCTGGGCGCCGTGGGACCGGCGGCGCAGGGGGGCACCGCCGGCCACGGTCCGGCCCGCCCTAGTTAGCCACAAGTGTAGTGCCGACCGCAGTGATTGCGGTCGGCGCTACACATTTACACAGGACCGGCGCTAGGCTTCCAGCGCCGGTCCTGTGCTGCACACCTGAGCCCTTTCCCTCCCCCTGAGCGCTTGCCCAATAGCGCCAGGAGGCGGGCTCAGGCTGTGCATAACACACGCATCGCCGCCAGCGCAGGTGGCGATGCGTGTGTTAAACAGCAGCCAATGAGAGTCAGATAGACTCTCATTGACTGCAGCAGCACCCACTGCAAGAGCCGGACTTCCGTCCAGTGGGTAATGGGACTGACGTCATGACATCTGTTCCATAATGCTGAGCGCGCCAGCCCGGGAGGACTGGCGGGCGGCGGCAGGAGCGGCGTCGCGGACCGGAGCAGCAGCAGCAGCAGCGTGGATTCAGGTAAGTATGTTTTTATATATATAAATATACATATATTTTTTTTTTAACCTATCTGCAGAACGGGGGAGGGGGGTGGCTACTACTGGGAGGACCTCTACTGGGGGTGGGGGCACCATTATTGGGAGGACCTCTACTGGGGGGGGCTACTACTGGGGGCACTTAATCGGGAGGGGGAACCTCTACTGGGGACTACTACTTGGGGGGGAACTACCACTGGGGGCATTATAAAAGGGGCCTACTAGTAGAGGCACTGCACTCGGGGGACCACTACTGGGGGCAATAATAGGAAGGGCCACTACAGGAGGCACTGGATAGGGGGATCACTACTGGGTGCCTGCATAAGGGGACCACTACTGGGAAAACTGCATGGGGGGGACTACTGCTGGGGGCACTATATAAAGGACACTGCATGGGGGGGGACTACTACTGGGGGCACCATATAAAGGGCACTGCATAAGGGGATACCGCTACTGGGCACACTGTATTGTGGGGACTGCTACTGGGGGCACTGCATAAGGGGGAACACTACGTGGGGCACTGCATTTGGGGGGACCACTACTGGGGATACTGTACAAGGGGCACTACTATGGGCCTGCATAAGATGGACCACAACTCCATACTGGGGGTACTGTATAAGGGGCACTACTGGGGTTAAGGTGCATATGGATTGGAATGTTCAATGTGAAAATAAAGGGGTGTGTCATGTTGACACTCCCCATTTTTAAGTGACCACGCCCATTTTCAAATTTGCCCTGGGCTCCAAATACCCTAGCTATGCCACTGCTGGCCAGTCAGACACCCAGCCTCTAAGCCAGACGACAAAGCCCCAATGGGGCTGGCCTCCTCTTGGGGGATCCCAGGGTGGGAAACCGACTTCTTCAATTTGTGGACTACTGGCATAAAACAACAGACGCCTGGGTCAGAGAAAAGGTGTCTCAGGGGTATGCTCTCATCATCCCCAGAATTTTTTTTATACATCTCCCCATCAGATTATATCAAGGCCTTGGCCCTCCAGGAGGCCATTTACTCCCTACTGTGGGCAGGGGTGATAATCCCGGTTCCTGTGGTTCAACAAGGAAGGGGTTATTACTCCAGTCTTTTTTTGGTTTAGAAACCAAATGGGTCTTATCTCCCCCGATTCTAAATCTAAACACCCTCAACAAGTTTATCTGTGTACCCAAGTTCCATATGGAGACTCTTCGGTCAATTATTTTGGCAATGGAACCTGGGGATTGTATGGCTTCCCTGGACATTCAGGATGCATATCTGCATGTGCCTATCACGCCATCTTCACCAAAATAATGGGAGTTATGATGGCCTACCTCAGGTGTCAGAGAATCAGAATACTCCCATACCTAGACGACCTTCTGATATTAGCAAAGCTGTTCTACAACAACATCTCCAACTGACCATTGCCTGCCTACAGACACCCGGCTGGATCATCAATAGAAATAAATCCTCTCTTTCTCCAATACAGCGGAAGGTACATCTGGGGGTACTAGCTTCCTTCTGCAATTGCCTTTCTCTTGTTGGACTTAGTGAATTGACGATTAAATAATTTGTCCTTCAGGTTGGCCGAACATCTGCAACTTATTGAAGCTCTTGTTCCCAGGGCTTTTGCAAGGTCCGGATCTAGAAGTAATGTGTGCCAATGCCTATTAACAATATTTTGGATGTCCCTCCATTAGGTACATTTTCCCATAGTGCCCTACTTCCTCATAGACAAATTCAGCAGAATTGCAAGTTCCATCCTGCTTGCATGAAGGCATTGTTTCATACACCTGAGTATTATTCTTCACAAGACTCTCAGAATTATCCTTCTTTAAGGTTCTGCTTTGCACTGCAAAACTGTCATTGTGTCACATTCACATCACCCTGAATCCACGGCAACAAGAGAGTCTCATCCTTTGAAGCCATCACTATCTCCGTAGACTTCTGTAGGTCCTGTACCTTTTCTTGACAGGTCATGCGATCACCATCTGTATATGTCAGTTCTTTATCATCAACTTCAGACACAGTTTTGCCGTCTGGACCCTTGTCTCTTTGGGAGGACTTCACACCCTTCGCTATCAGTGTAAGTTGGAAGTCACTGCAAGGACTCTCATCCACTTTTCCAAGACGAACCTTTAGGGAATTTCCCAACTTTGATACAACTATTTCAGACGCTGCCACTTTTAATACACATTGCAACTCCAGTTCTTTGGTATTCCTCTCCGCTTGGAATCTTTGTAACTGGTCCTGTGTACTTAGCAGACACTTTTCAAGGTTCTTCTTCTGTTCTTGCAACTCCCAAGCCCTGTCATGAGCAAGGTACAGCTCTCTCTCTCTCAAAAGATTCATTTTGTTTTGCAGCTTTATGCAGACTTTCCTACAGGAATACATTACTTTCTGTCAGACATTCTGAAACTGCTTTAGCTGCAAGTAAATTGGATTGGAGAGTTTGTACTTGCTCCTTACAGCTGACTTTAAGACGGACCATCTCCATCTCTTTTCCTTCACTGTCACTTTGCCACTGAGCGCGAGTCTGCAGCATCTGGAGATACTTCTCTTTTACTTCACAGAACTCTTCAGCCAGAGAACTTTTCTCCAATTGACAATCTTTAAGTTTTACTTGTGTGGACACAATTAAAGAGTATTTTTCCTTTAACACAAGAGCCAGATCCGCCACTTTCACTTGTGCACACTCTGCATCACTCCGATGTCTCTGGACACCTCCTTTCAATTCTTCCACTTCCTGCTGAAGTAACACACACACTTTTACTGCAATTCAACAACATTTTGCTCTAATACATCATTCTCTGCTAGGAGCACATCATTCTCATACTTTGTAACACATTGGAACATTTTAGCTTCCTCAAGGCATTCAGACATAGGGCCTGATTCAGAGCCGGACGCTCTGACCAGAGCGCTCGCTCTGAATCAGGGCCCTCCTCCCTCAACTTGGAGCGGCCTCATGGATGCTCGCATAGCTGTGGGTTACCACCCACAGCTATAGCGAGCGTCCATGATGATTGTCGCGATGGTCAAGACCATCGCGACCATCAGGCTTACGACGGAGGCCCTGAGGTAGGGTCTCGGTGACCGCAAGCCCTGGAGTGATTTTGGCTCTATCAGAGCCAAAATCACTCCCACTGACATCACTAGTGATGTCAGTGGGGCCGGACTCAGATGGTAGGCGTTCCCATGGGAACGCCTCTGTCTGGCAGCCACGCCCCCGGCACGCCCATCAAAGGGGGCGTGCTGTCACTCACCATCGACAGAACGCCCCCTTTGGTGGGAGACCCATAATGACGGCTTGGCTGTTGTTATTCGGGTCTCGCGCATGCGCACGACGGAGCTCCCTACGTCGTGCGCATGCGCGATTCGGCACCATCGACCCGCTTGCGAGCGTCCTGCGCTCGCGAGCGGGTCTGAATGACCCCCATAGCTGCCAATTTAATGTCTGTCTCTTTAAGACCTTAACGTTTTTTTTACTTCTTGCTGCTCAAATGCCATTTTCAAAGTGGACAATTCACTCCGTAATTTCTTTTCAGCTTGTTCATGAACATTTCTCTCATCAGCTAATTGTTCTATCATCAACCTTCCCAGCATAATACACATTACCTTCCCAGCATAATACGCATTACCTTCCCAGCATAATACGCATTACCTTCACTCAAAGCGTTACGCATATTGTCAAATTCCTCCAGGCTGATATTGGGCCTGATTCAGAGCCACTCGTAAGCGGCTGCTTGTTCGCTCCGAGCGATGTTTGGCCAACTGCGCATGCATACGGATCGTTATACGCATGCGCGAACCAGTCAGTGCGGTCAAAATTCATGTGCTCGCAAAATAGCGAATGCCTGCTAATTTGAGTGACAGACTGAGGCGTATGTGGGTGCTTGAAAATGGGGAGTGGAGATCCGATCGCAGGCGTGCTTAAAGGTCAAAACTGGCGTTTTATGGGTGTGCATAATTAAAACAGCAGCATCATTGACCACGTCACTGGGTTTTTTTATAGCCAGAACTGCTCGCAAAATTGTGGTAGCAAAAACCGACCACAAGAATAGCGAGCAGTTCATACCCTGTTCGATGTACTCGATTAATCTAATAAATAGCGGACATGACGTAGGATGCGAGCGGCCAGGGGGCGTAGTTTCCCAAAAAATGACCGCAAGTTTTGTTCGCTCGTTCAGACCTAGAGGCGTGAACAGACCGCAAACAGCGAACGGTTCATTTGAATAGCCACCCCTATTTTCAGGACGAGCGAGCGCTAATTGCGTCCGGCTCTGAATGAGGGCCATAGTCCTCTCTGGACAGACCTTGCACCATACCCTGACCACTTTCTTTTTTGGCCTTGAGCTTTACCCACTGCTGCTTGTTAGCTTCTTGCGGAGCTGCTGTAGTCGTCTGCAAGGCCTTCACCATGTCATCCATGTTGTCTGGTGATTTAGAAGTGAGGCAGGGTTTGGCTTGTATAGATGTCAGCACCATGAAGAGCCTAGAACCACAGTCTTCTCCCCCCAAAATAAATTGGGTGTCTGTCCCTTTAAATTTTAAACACTTTTTTTAGCACAGTTCTTCTTTCACTTGTACAACACTTGACTTTCAATTGTGTTACAGCACAATATAACACAGCACCTGCTTTCACTTCTGTGGAACTACAATGTCCAGCAATCAACATAGCACTTGCTCTTTTCTTTGCAAAGGAAATGTCCAGGCCACATAATTACACACCTTGTCTTAATGAGCTTGATTTCAACAGAATAAACCACACAACTTATTTTAACCTTTCCAATGCTGAAGAAAGTGCACAACTTTTAGCAAACTTTGTAGCACGGTTTTCAGACATGCGTACAACTTTTCCATGAAATATTTCAAAACAGATTTTATCTTCACTCACCAGCCTGATGAGCTTTGCATTGTTGAGTCCACCATGCAGGTGCAGTGAGTCTCCTTTTGGCTTTCTAGGAGAATCCGATTATGCAGTGCAATAAGCATCCATATTTCCATTTGTATTCCACATTATCTGCAGCATAGATCTTTTTGCGTAGAATCTGTATGCCCGCATTCTCCACCACATGTGACAACTTGGGGTTATTAGCTTGGTAGATTGGTGTTAGTGGTGCAGTGATTAGATGCAGAATTAGAGTCCACACATTGCATACCATTAAAACAAATGAAAAATGGTGCTTTACTTCAGCATGGACATCAGGAAACAGAAATAAAATAATAAACAACCTAGCCCTTTCTTAGGGCACTAGCTCACTTCTTGAGCCCTTTCTATAGAAACAGCTAATCTGCATGAAAGTCTCTCACAGTCTCTGAGATTTGTGTCCTTCCTGCCACATGCAGGACCATAGGCAAACGCAGGGGGGGTTTCCGTCTGCCTGGAAACCCCCCTCCCCAGCACATACCATGACCACAATAGAAATAGTAATATAATAGAATGTTACTAGCACTGCATGTTCTTCTCAGTATTACAAATGAAATGATTAGCACTACCTGTAGATCTTTTAAAATGTGTCAGATAGTAATAAATATACACCTGTGCACCAACTAGGAGATCTGGAAAACATGCACGGTTACGGGTGCACCATCAATAGAGTTAACTATTAATACTGTATAATAATACACTATCCAGTAGATAAGGAGACCAATATATACATATATATGTCCAGGGCAGTGCTAGGTTCTTCTGCTGCTCCCCCAGACTCCCGGACTTGCTCTAATACTATGGAATGGAGCCCACATCTGAAGAAAAACATTCTGCTCAGACAGGATGAACCTACTGCCGCATCTAATGGCTAATTACTGTGATCGCTGGTCCTGTATATGCTGGAATTATGACACACAATACATTATGTATGACGCATATTAAAGCTGGATTAGTGCTAATTCTGCCCTCTTCATGGACTGGCCACACACTCTAAAATCCAGCATTTGGAAACCCCTCTCTAGAAATCCTGCATTTGCCACTGAGGACTGGCCTTCTGGCCTGGTATAGCTTTCTCAGCTTGTTGGCTGCCGCCTCTCACAAGGACAGTGTCAGAGGTATAGGGTTCTCCCTGCCTCCTTGCAGGTATGATCCTGACCACCTGCTCTGCTTCACTCACACTGCAGCCCCACCTGGACTGTCTGGCTGTGTCCACCAGCAGCCTCACCTGGGCTCTGGTCATACGGCAGCCATTATACAACTTCCCACAATGCTTTTCTACTCTGTGTGGGTGGATCTGTCCTGCCCCACACAGAATCTGCTGCTCGCCAGCACCACCTCTGGTGATACTGCCACAATATATATATATATATATATATATATATATATTGTGATAGGATCACTGGTAAAGTGGTCTGTGGCAGGTACATTTGTCCCAGATTCCTGTCTTTTGTGTTTTAAACCCCCAGGAGAAAGTCTGCAGTGTAGCAGGCTTGAGTTTCGGCTTTTTGAAAAGCCGGTTTGGGACCTGGGGGTTGTGGGTGAGAGGAGAGGGAGGGCTCCACCCACGGCCACTCCAGGTTTTGGTTCTCTTAGCCTGGTAACAGGCTTTTTAGGGTTTCCACCTGAGATTGGCCAATATAAGCCTAGTGTGTTTAGGGCTGATTATCTCACCTGGGAGAGCAGACAGGGAGTTTGCTCAGAGACACTTGGAAAACCTATTTGTGAGTACTGTGCTATGCTTTGTTGCTGGCGAGGGCATTAGGCCCTGCCAGGTTCTGGTAGTGAGGGAACTACCTGTGAAGTTAGTGCCCCGACAGGGCTAGGATTTATGTTTATGTTTTCTTTATGTTATTTCTGACATTGTACAATAAAGACTGGTGCCGACCAGCTTGTACTCGCTTCCAGACTGGTGTGCTGCTTCCCTGCTGCTGTGTGTGTGTGTAAGGAAGGAGTCCCCTACCCAGGAGAGGGACCTCCTAATCTGACTGTGTCACAATATGGTGGAGAATGCGGGCAGCCACACACACTGAAGTTGCAGCAAGAGGAAAACTTTCCATTTAAAAATTAAAGGGACAGACACCCAATTTGTGAGTGTGGAAATAACACTGTGTCCTTGGAGTCCCATAGAGGAGGCGTCAGCCAATGCTCAGAGAGGCAAGGTTCAGCTTCCAACCTACACCCCAGGACAAAATGGAGGAAATTATTAAGGCCTTGCTCCAAGCTACAGGAGCTCAGCAGGAGACGAACAAACCAGCAGGAGATGAACCAACTTCAGCTGGAATCTACCAGGGCTCAGCAGGAATCTACCAGGGCTCAGCAGGAATCCACCAGGGTGCAACTGTTGGCCTTGGAGACAGCCCAGAGGCAACAACAGGTCGCCATCGAGGAAACCCGCCAGGCCTTAGCGGAAAACAGCCAGGCCATAAGAGAGGTGGTACAGCACCTGGTCGCCTGGCCCAGAGATGTTACTACTGGTCCTCCCACCACCACTCACTCCGTACGAGCCAGTCACTTCCTCCAAAAGATGACTTCGGGCGATGATGTGGAGGCCTATCTCGCCGTATTTGAAAGAACGGCCGAAAGGGAGAGTTGGCCTCAGGAGCAGTGGGCAAGTCTGGTGGCACCTTTTTTGTCTGGGGAGCCACAAAAGGCCTATTTCGACTTATGCCTGGCTGATGCCAAGGACTATAAAAAACTAAAACAGGAGAACCTAACTCGCTTGGGAGTCACCACCTTTGTTCGTGCCCAACGGGTCCACCGCTGGGAGTTCCATAAGGACAAGCCTCCATGTTCACAGATGCATGACCTCGTCCATCTGTCCTCAAAATGGCTACAGCCCGAGACGCTGACGGGACCACAGATCGTGGAAAGGGTCATGATGGACCGGTACCTGCGATCATTACCTGTGACTCTGCGCAAGTGGGTGAGCCATGCAGACCCTAAGTCCGCGGACCAATTGGTTGAGCTGGTGGAGAGGTACGTGGCGGCTGAGGAGCTGATGAGTATGCCCCACCGAGCCCCGATGGCGCACCGGCGAACTCCCACAGACACTTGTAAGACTGTTCCAGGGGAGAAGGGTGCTGGGCGGTGGAATGTACCTAAGACTGAGGGTGTAGAACCTGGAGACAGGCCTGCCAGGCCGGGAAGGTTCTTGCCTCGTAAATGACTAGACATTAATATGACTCAGTGTTTCCGATGTGGTGGCTTCGGCCATATTGCCGCTAATTGTGCACTTACAACTGAACCTATGCAATGTGATACTGCTCATGTCTACCGCAGGGGGTCTTTCTTTGCACAGATAGCCTGTACGGCTGACCGGCAGGCTGTGACTGATAAGCACATGTGTGTACTCACTGTAGATGGCAACCGAGTAGAGGCACTGTTAGACTCTGGTAGCTTGGTGACACTTATAAAAGCTGAGCTGGTGAACCCCTTGCGGCGTGAGGGGAAAACTGTTGGTGTGACCTGCATACATGGGGATACTCGATACTATGTTACTGCCGAGGTGAACATCGAGACACCATGCGGTTCTGCTATAGTTTCTGTAGGTTTGGTACATGGTCTGATGTACAATGCAATATTGGGGAGAGACTTTGCTCACTTGAACAACCCCGATCCATTTGAGAAGGTTGTCGATGTAGTGGAGGAGGGAGTTTCTTCTGAGTCAGTTATTCCCTTTTTCTACT
This sequence comes from Taudactylus pleione, assembly GCA_031769625.1. NCBI lineage: Eukaryota > Metazoa > Chordata > Amphibia > Anura > Myobatrachidae > Taudactylus > Taudactylus pleione. Next base: position 48,093 of record JAUIMM010002374.1, read on the forward strand.
ATGATTGGCGAACTAGAGAATGCGGAGCGTGACGGTGGCCCGCCAACTGATGTGCCTCCCATTGAGGTGGGAAGTGTTGTTGGGCCAGGTGATCGTCTGCCTGATTTAGAGGTCAGAAGAGAGGTCTTTGCCGTGGAGCAGTTGAATGACCCTACTTTGGTAAAAGCCAGGGAGAATATAAAAGTAGTTGATGGTAAACCCGTAGACCCTGATAGTCCTTTGTCCTATCCCCACATGGCAATGTGGCAGGATTTGTTATATCAGGTGACTAAGAAGGGGGAGGATGTTGTGGAACAACTAATAGTTCCCAAAGCCTACAGAAGAACAGTGTTGGATCTGGCCCATGGTCATATAACGGCAGGCCATCTAGGGGTAGAGAAAACCACTGAGCGAATAATGCAGAGGTTTTTCTGGCCCCAGCTTCATAAAGAGGTATCTGACTTTTGCGCATCCTGCCCTGAGTGTCAGTATCATGCTCCCAGGCCACATTTTAGGGGTCCACTAGTTCCATTGCCTATTATAGAGGTGCCGTTTGAAAGAATAGCGATGGATTTGGTTGGACCCTTAATGAAGTCTGCCGGGGGACACCAGTATATTCTGGTCATAATGGATTACGCTACCAGGTACCCGGAAGCGATCCCGTTGCGCAATACGTCAACCAAGACCATTGCCAGAGAGCTACTTCATGTCTTTAGCAGGCTGGGTATACCTAAGGAGATACTAACTGACCAGGATACACCGTTTATGTCCAAAGTCATGAAAGAGTTATGCCGCTTGTTCAAAATCGAACAGTTAAGAACTTCGGTTTATCACCCCCAAACCGATGGGCTGGTCGAGAGGTTTAACAAGACGTTAAAACACATGCTTAGGAAAGTGGTCGACAAGGATGGTAGGGATTGGGATTACTTATTGCCGTATTTATTGTTGGCCATAAGAGAAGTTCCCCAGTCCTCCACCGGGTTTTCACCCTTCGACTTGTTGTATGGGAGACACCCAAGGGGGTTACTAGACATTGCCAAAGAGACATGGGAGGGGCAATCTAGTCCTTACAAAACCGTGATTGAGTATGTTTCTCAAATGCAGGAGAGAATTGCTGCGGTAGTGCCGATAGTGAGAGAGCACCTGGAACAGGCTCAACAGGCACAGCAGAGGGTATACAACCGCAATGCTCGGTTACGCAGCTTTGCTCCTGGGGACAGAGTGTTAGTATTGGTTCCCACTGTGGAAAATAAACTTTTGGCTAAATGGCAAGGGCCCTTTGAAATCTTAGAAAGAGTGGGGCAGGTCAATTACAAAGTATACCAGCCGGGGAAAAGAAAGCCGGAACAGATATACCATATAAATCTGTTAAAGCCCTGGAAAGATAGAACGGTACTGTCGGCCGTCCGAGATCCTCCAGTAAGTCCAGGGCCCTTAGTTCCCGAAGTGACAGTGGCAAAACCCTGTCGGCAATTCAACAACAAGAGGTCAAGGAGTTTCTGATTAGAAATAGGGTGATATTCTCTGACGTACCTGGGAAAACCTCGGTCATTAAACATGACATCATCACTGACCCAGGGGTTAAAGTTAATCTAAAGCCCTATAGGTTACCAGAAGCACAAAGAGAATCGGTGTCGAAAGAAATTAAAAATATGCTAGAGTTAGGGGTTATTGAAGAATCACATAGTGAATGGTCAAGTCCCATTGTGTTGATTCCAAAGCCCGACGGGAGTGTGCGTTTCTGCAATGACTTCCGAAAGTTGAACAGTGTTTCAAAATTCGATGCCTACCCAATGCCAAGAGTGGATGAACTGATTGAGAGACTAGGGACGGCAAGGTATTTAACCACTCTTGACCTAACCAAAGGGTATTGGCAAGTACCGTTAACCGAGAGCGCCAAACAAAAGACAGCTTTTTCAGCGCCAGAGGGCTTGTTTCAATACAAGATGTTGCCCTTCGGGCTACATGGGGCACCTGCTACCTTCCAAAGAATGATGGACAGGATTCTAAGGCCCCATAGACGGTATGCAGCTGCTTATCTGGATGACGTGGTCGTTCATAGTCCTGATTGGCAGTCTCACTTACCCAGGGTACAAGCAGTGTTGGACTCCATCTATAAGGCAGGTTTGACAGCCAACCCAAAAAAGTGTTGTCTAGGCATGGAGGAAGTAAAATATCTGGGATACACCATTGGCAGAGGCCTGATAAAGCCTCAGCTCAATAAAGTTGATGCCATACAAAACTGGCCACGGCCTCTGAATAAGAAGCAGGTGAGAGCCTTCTTGGGAATTACGGGGTACTACAGGAGGTTTATACCCAACTTTGCCACCATGGCAGTCCCACTGACTGACCTGACCAAAGGCAAACAAAAAGTCATGGTAGAATGGAGTCCTGAGGCAGAGAAAGCTTTTCAGGAGTTGAAAGTAGCGTTGTGTTCCCAACCAGTCCTGATGACTCCTAATCTGGAAAGGGAATTCATAGTACAAACCGATGCATCAGAAGTAGGTATAGGAGCGGTCCTGTCCCAGAACAAGGAGGGTGAGGAACACCCTATTTTCTATCTTAGCAGAAAGGTGAATGTACATGAGAGAAACTATGCCACAGTGGAGAAGGAGGCGTTGGCCATAAAGTGGGCATTAGAGGCTCTCAGGTACTACTTGGTCAGAAGAAAGTTCAAATTGATCACTGACCATGCCCTCTGAAGTGGATGTCTGAAAATAAGGACAGCAATGCGAGAATTACAAGATGGTTCTTGGCGTTACAAACTTTTAAATTTTCAGTGGAACACAGGCCAGGAAGCCAGCTGGCCAATGCTGACGCGTTGTCACGCGTTCATTGTTTGGGGGCTTCAGTTGTTCCACCCCACAGGTCGAAACAAAGGGGGGGATATGTGATAGGATCACTGGTAAAGTGGTCTGTGGCAGGTACATTTGTCCCAGATTCCTGTCTTTTGTGTTTTAAACCCCCAGGAGAAAGTCTGCAGTGTAGCAGGCTTGAGTTTCGGCTTTTTGAAAAGCCGGTTTGGGACCTGGGGGTTGTGGGTGAGAGGAGAGGGAGGGCTCCACCCACGGCCACTCCAGGTTTCAGTTCTCTTAGCCTGGTAACAGGCTTTTTAGGGTTTCCACCTGAGAGTGGCCAATATAAGCCTAGTGTGTTTAGGGCTGATTGTCTCACCTGGGAGAGCAGACAGGGAGTTTGCTCAGAGACACTTGGAAAACCTATCTGTGAGTACCGTGCTGTGCTTTGTTGCTGGCGAGGGCATTAGGCCCTGCCAGGTTCTGGTAGTGAGGGAACTACCTGTGAAGTTAGTGCCCCGACAGGGCTAGGATTTATGTTTATGTTTTCTTTATGTTATTTCTGACATTGTACAATAAAGACTGGCGCCGACCAGCTTGTACTCGCTTCCAGACTGGTGTGCTGCTTCCCTGCTGCTGTGTGTGTGTGTAAGGAAGGAGTCCCCTACCCAGGAGAGGGACCTCCTAATCTGACTGTGTCACAATATATACATATATATATATATATATATATATATATATACACAGTGTCTTGCAAAAGTATTCACCCTCTTTGCATTTTTCATGTTTTGTTGCCTCACAACCTGGAATTACAATGGATTGTGTGAAGGTGTTCATCACTTCATTCACAGAACATGCCTACAACTGTGACGTTATGTTTTTTGATATTGTGAATCAAACAACATTTAGGACCACATAACAGAAAACTTCAGCGTGCATAACTATTCACCCCACTAAAGTCAGTACTTTGTTGAGCCACCTTTTGCGGCAATTACAGCTGCAAGTCACTTTGGATAAGTCTCTATGAGCTTGCCACATCTTTCCCCTGAGATTTTTGCCCATTCCTCAAGGCAAAACTGCTCCAGCTCCTTCATGTTGGATGGTTTCCGCTTGTGAACAGCAATCTTCAAGTCTGACCACAGATTCTCAATTGGATTGAGATCTGGGCTGTGACTAGGCCATTCCAACACAGTTAAATGTTTCCCCTTAAACCATCGAGTGTTGCTTTAGTAGTATGCTTCGGGTCATTGTCCTGCTGGAAGGTGAACCTCCGTCCCAGTCTCAAATCACAGGCAGACTGACACAGGTTTTGCTCAAGAATATCCCTGTATTTAGCACCATCCATCTTTCCCTCGACTCAAAACAGTTTCCCAGTCCCTGCTGCTGAATACATCCCCCCAGCATGATGCTGCCACCACCAAGTGTCACTGTGGGGATGGTGGTCTTGGGGTGATGGGATATGTTGGGTTGGTGGCCAAAAAGTTCAGTTTTAGTCTCATCTGACCAGAGCACCTTCCTCCATACATTTGGGGAGTCGCCCACATGCCTTTTGGCAAACTCCAATCATGTCTTCTATTTTTATCACTACGTAATGGCTTTTTTCTGCCCACTCTTCCATAAAGCCCAGCTCTATGGAGTGTACGGCTTATTGTGGTCACATGCACAGATACACCAGTCTCTGCTGTGGAACTCTGCAGCTCCTTCAGGGTTACCTTTGGTCTCTGTGCTGCCTCTCTGATTAATGCCCGGTCTGTGAGTTTTGGTGGACGGCCTTCTCCATGGCAGGTTTGTTGTGGTACCATGTTCTTTCCATTTGAGGATGATGGATTTGATGGTGCTCTGGGGGATCATTAAAGATTTGGATATTTTTGTATAACCCAACCCAGAATTGTACTTCTCAACAACTTTGTCCCTGACTTGTTTGGAGAGCTCCTTGGTCCTCATGGTGTGATGCCTCTTGCTTAGTGGTGTTGCAGCCTCTGGGGCCTTTCAGAAAAGGTGAGTTTATACTGACAGATCATGTGACACTTAGATGTCACACAGGTGGACTTCATTTCACTAATTATTTGACTTCTGAAGGTAATTGGTTGCACCAGAACTTTTGAGGGGCTTCATAGCAACGGGGTGATTACATATGCACATGCCAATTTTCAGAATTTTATTTATAAAGACTCTTTTTTATGTATATTTATCTCATTTCACTCCACAAAATTAGACTATTTTGTGCAGATCCATCACATAAAATTCAGATAAAAAAAATGAATAAATTACAGGTTGTAATGTAACAAAAAAGGTAAAAGCCAAGGGGGGGGCAAGGCACTATATAAATATATATATATATATAATTATATATATTAGTATGGCAATCCTGTATCGATGGAGACTCGGTGCGGTGCCTCCGATTAGAGATAGTATACAGTATACTAGGGATGGTCCATGACAAGTGCTTTTGCCATCGCTGATGGGCACCGTTGCTGCACCAACAATGGTAGCCTCCCAACCGATATTAAGGAATCATCAGCTGTGAGGTCTCAGACAATCAATGGTTTCTATTGATGGTTGAACCCATCGGCCATCGATGGTACAGCTGTCAATTCACATCACTACAGTATACTATAAAAATTGCTATTTTTTATGGTATACAGAGGGGTATTCAATATGAAATGTTAACTTCACTGTCGAAGTTAACGTTTCATATCAGAGTTTTTTTCTGCGTTAAGTCTGGTGCGCGCTCCCGCTTATCCCTGTATTCAATATAAAATTGACGAAAACGGGAAACTCCGAAGTTGGATTTGCGTAAAGTTACGAATTTTTCCTTAAAATAATTGTAAGACCCCCTAAAGTTGTAAAAACATGGGGGATCACTATGGGTACCCCCGTTTTAGCCTTTAATTGAAAGTCAGGGATTTAAATAGCCGCAGCAGGTGTTTTTTTCCTGACATTGAAGAAGTGATGCAGAAGAGCACTTAGGTTATTTTTTTAAGTGGTCCCATCAAATTTGGGGTACATGAAAATGGCTACTAGCATATTTTGATGTCCCTAAAGTCAGTTTTTAAAAATTCTGCATTTGTGCACCTGCCGCTAATAATCTATTCTAGAAAACACCTGCCGCTATAAATCTATTCTAGAAAACATCTGCCGCATATTTGCAGAATAGCCCTGAACCTATTTCCCTATTGTTTAACAATTTTTCCCCATTTTTTTTTTGCACCCCAATTTTTAAGTAAATTTTTTGGGGTGTCCCTATTTTTTTTTTTTACTTTTTTTGACACAGTTCTTTTTTAAATGTCAATCTCAGGGGCGCAGGCTATTTTTTTTAAGCCTGCACCCCTAAACCCCAATTCTGCACTTTTTTTCAACACCTATTCAATGGTGAAAACTTATCACCGTTTTTTATCAAAGACTTGTCAAAACTGCGATAAGTCTTTGAAATTGAATAGGGTGTAAAAGTAAAACCTGCGATAATGACGTCATAATTGCGATATTAACGCAAAAACGATGTTATCGCACCCATATTGAATACCCCTGACAGTGTTTAAAAAAAAATATTTTTTTATAAAATCATGTTGGAAAAGTTTAAAAAGATGTTCTTGACCTGATTGACTCATAATAAAAACCCGACAATTTTTTGAGCGGTTTTTGGAAAAAATTGTTGTCAGTTACTGTAAATGGTTAAAGAAAACTGAATACAAACCACAAATGTAAAAATAACTGAGTTCTGCCGTCAGATATTAATCACTGGATGGAAACTTAGAAAGTTTTCAAGTTTGTCCAGAATATTTTAAAAAGACAGAGAGGATGAGGGGAGGTTAATGAAGAAAATAAAGGCAATCCAGCAATTGCGGAATAATGAAAATAGCAGCTCGGAATCCATTAGCCGTCCCTTCGGATGCGTCCGACACACTGGAACGTATTAAAGTATCTGGCATGCAAACGGACCAATGCTTTTAAAATCATTAATGAGGATCTTACAGAAAACATGAAGCACCACAAGTGAGCGAGTGATTGCAGGGAGCTCTATTAGTGCTGACCTTTGTGTGGTAATGGTCTTATACTAATGTCATTGTAACAGGAAGCCTTTGCATGATGACACTTGGGAATGAATTCAATTACCTGAAGGTTTTATCTCCTCTCTGCCCCAAAGACTTTATTCTGCATATTGTTTTGGGGAAAATCTGCAGATATTCCCGTCTGGTTTTATACACAATTAAACAAACACTATTCTAGAAATGTTTTCTGTTTATTGCCTTTCCCTGTCTGAACCTAATCTATCTGCTCTATAGGGGGTCTCTGATGCCAAACACATCAGTGATAGAGGCAGGGTATCCCTTATCATGCCCATGTTGCCAGTATTGTGTCATGCCTAATGAGGTGGGTGAGGGCATTACACGGGATATGTACCCTGTGTGGGCCGGGCAGCTGGCAATGAGGATGTTGTGAAATATTACTGTAGAGTTCATCAGGTAGTAGTGATGTGCGTTACCGTCACAGATCCAGCCTACAGTACATAGAGGTTCTCTGATGCCAAAACAAATCATTTCACAAATATAAAGTATCCCCAGAATGTTTGTACGAGGTTCTATTGGTGCTGATTACTTGTAGAATTTACTGAGCTCCTGACTGTGACACAATGTGGAGCGTGGCCCCAGCAGCTAACGCCATCTTGTCCAGTAAATGTGCAGTAAATGTGTAGTAAGTTTGCAGTAAATGCGCAGTAAATGCGCAGTGAATGTGCAGTGAATGTGCAGTGAATGTGCAGTGAATGTGCAGTGAATGTGCTGTAAATGTTCAGTGAATGTGCAGTAAATGTGCAGTGAATGCGCAGTGAATTAGCAGTGAATGCGCAGTGAATTAGCAGTGAATGTGCAGTGAATGTGCAGTGAATGTGCAGTGAATGTGCTGTAAATGTGCAGTGAATGTGCAGTAAATGTGCAGTGAATGCGCAGTGAATTAGCAGTGAATGCGCAGTGAATTAGCAGTGAATGCGCAGTGAATGTGCAGTGAATGTGCAGTGAATGTGCAGTGAATGTGCAGTAAATGTGTAGTAAGTTTGCAGTGAATGTGCAGTAAATGTGTAGAAAGTTTGCAGTAAATGTGCAGTGAATGTGCAGTAAATGTGCAGTGAATGGGCAGTGAATGCGCAGTGAATGCGCAGTGAATGTGCAGTGAATGGGCAGTGAATGTGTTGTGAATGTGCAGTAGCGCAGTCGTCCCCAAAAACTGAAAGTAAAGTTATCACTAATGCCCCAGTCACTACAAGTGATTCCTCATACATGCCAGTGCTACATCATATCTTACTGTCATAATAAGCAGCGATACCACTAAAACCCCATAATATTAAATGGGCCCCATAGCTGTGAATTGGTAAAAAGTGATTATATATAAAGAAAGTAATATAGCTCAATTTTAAGGTATTTTTTTCTTTATGTATAAGAGCAGAATACGGAGTAGTAACATAAGTCATTGGCAACCACATAACACGTACAAGTATCTGTGAACACGGGTGACACAGAGCAATGTACAAAGAGCAGATGAATAATAAGAAACAGTGTAACACATAGTAATAATAATAATAATAGTAATAATATAATAATAATATAATAATAATAGTAATAATAATAATAATAGTAATAATATAATAGTAATAATATAATAATAGTAATAATAGTAATAATAATAATAATAATAATAGTAATACTAGTAATAATATAATAATAGCAATAATAATAATAATAATAGTAATAATAGTAATACTAGTAATAATATAATAATAATAATAGTAATAATAATAGTAATAATAATATAATAGTAATAATGATAATAATAGTAATAATAATAATAGTAGTAATAATAATAATAATAATAATATGAGTAATAATAGTAATAATAATAATAGTAATAATATAATAGTAGTAATAATAATAATAATAATAATAATAATAATAATAATAATAATAATAAGTATTCATATGCAACGGGAACAAAGAAAACAGCTCGTTATGAAGTTTAGACGAAAGGTTTCATAAATAGTACAAGGAATTGGAGATCTATTATATTAGCCAGTTCCATTAAAAACATGTGGTAAGTGGGGGGAGGGGAGAAGGCAACACCAAGCCTCAAATTACAGTGTGTATATGAGGAAAGAGATCAGAAGCAGGGGCGGCTTTAGGGGCGGGCTGGCAGGGGTATTGCCCGGGATACTGTGCCGCAGTCACTGTCTCAGCGTTGTATAGCTTGGTAAGTTGGGGAAGAACTCCCAGGGGAAGGGTCTATAAGGGCCGAAACACACTGGAGACGTCTCTATTTCTGACCTACTGTAGAGTGATTGGCTCACCTTAATATTGTTCAAAGGCTTAAGGAACACATAACACCAAGTGCTGGCTCACAAGACACTGACTAGTGAAATCTGAAACCCGAAAGTCTCGCACAGTATCGGTGAATAACTGCGGCACCCAGAAGTGTAACATGGAGACATGGAGTCTGGAGAATGTCTACATTACGGTGCCGCCGGCAATTAATTACTAAAATAGGCGTGGCCAGCGTGTGAGGCTAGATTGAAATGAAAAAAATTAATAAATGGTCTACAGAGCCTCTCTCATTCCACCCCCTCCCCTCTGTGCCCTATTCATCCTGCCCCTCTCCTCCTTGTGACTTAGCTTACACCACTCTCTGCCCATGGCAAACTGCTGTGTGCTGCCAGGGCCTATACTTTGCTCACATGCCTGATCCACAGCTCTCATTGTGTCCCCTTTCCCCAACCACATCCCACACACTGTGCTCCCCTTCCCCCATCCACATCCCACACACTGTGCTCCCCTTCCCCATCTACATCCCACACACTGTGCTCCCCTTCCCCCATCCACATCCCACACACTGTGCTCCCCTTCCCCATCCACATCCCACACACTGCTCTCCCCTTCCCCTATACATATCCCACACACTGCTGTCCCCTTCCCGTATACACATCCCACACACTGTGCTCCCCTTCCCACATCCACATCCCACACACTGTGCTCCCCTTCCCCAATCCACATCCCACACACTGTGCTCCCCTTCCCCCATCCACATTCCACACTGTCCACTCTCCCCATCCACATCCCACACACACTGTGTCCCGTTTCCCAATCCACATCCCACACACTGTGCTCCCCTTCCCCATCCACATCACACACCCTGTGCTCCCCTTCCCCCATCCACATCCCAAACATAGTGCTCCCCTTCCCCCATCCACATCCCACACACTGTGCTCCCCTTCCCCCATCCACATCCCACACACTGTGCTCCCCTTCCCCCATCCACATCCCACACACTGCTCCCCTTCCCCCATCCACATCCCACACACTGTGCTCTCCTTTCCCCATCCACATCCAACACACTGTGCTCCCCTTCCCCATCCACATCCCACACACTGTGCTCCCCTTCCCCCATTCACATCCCACACACTGTGCTCCCCATCCCCATCCACATCCCACACACTGTGCTCCCCTTCCCCATCCACATCCCACACACTGCTCTCCCCTTCCCCTATACACATCCCACACACTGCTCTCCCCTTCCCGTATACACATCCCAAACACTGTGCTCCCCTTCCCCCATCCACATCCCACACACTGTGCTCCCCTTCCCCCTTCCACATCCCACACACTGTGCTCCCCTTCCCCCATCCACATCCCACACACTGTGCTCCCCTTCCCCCATCCACATCCCACACACTGTGTCCCCTTTCCCCATCCACATCCCACACACTGTGCCCCCCTTCACCCATCCACATCCCACACACTGTGCTCCCCTTCCCCCATCCACATCCCACACACTGTGCTCCCCTTCCCCATCCTCATCCCACACACTGCTCCCCTTCCCCCATCCGCATCCCACAGACTGTGCTCTCCTTTCCCCATCCACATCCCACACACTGTGCTCCCATTCCCCATCCACATCCCACACGCTGTGCTCCCCTTCCCCCATCCACATCCCACACACTGTGCTCCCCTTCCCCATCCACATCCCAAACATTGTGCTCCCCTTCCCCATCCACATCCCACAAACTGTGCTCCCCTTCCCCCATCCACATCCCACACACTGTGCTCCCCTTCCCCATCTACATCCCACACACTGTGCTCCCCATCCCCATCCACATCCCACACACTGTGCTCCCCTTCTCCATCCACATCCCACACACTGTGCTCCCCTTCTCCATCTACATCCCACACACTGCGCTCCACTTCCCCCATCCACATCCCACACACTGCGCTCCCCTTCCCCCATCCACATCCCACACACTGCTCTCCCCTTCCCTATACACATCCCACACACTGTGCTCCCCTTCCCCTATCCACATTCCACACTGTGTCCCCTCTCCTCATCCACATCCCACACACTGTGTCCCCTTTCCCCATCCACATCCCACACACTGTGCTCCCCTTCCCCATCTACATCCCACACACTGTGCTCCCCTTCCCCCATCCACATCCCACACACCGTGCTCCCCTTCCCCATCCACATCCCACACACTGTGCTCCCCTTCCCCATCCACATCCCACACACAGCTCTCCCCTTCCCCTATACAAATCCCACACACTGCTCTCTCCTTCCCCTATACACATCCCACACACTGTGCTCCCCTTCCCCTATTCACATCCCACACACTGTGCTCCCCTTCCCCATCCACATCCCACACACTGTGCTCCCCTTCCCCCATCCACACTCCACACTGTGCTCCCCTTCCCCCATCCACATTCCACACACTGTGCTCCCCTTCCCCCATCCACATTCCACACACTGTGCTCCCCTTCCCCCATCCACATCCCACACACTGTGCTCCCCATCCCCATCCACATCCCACACACTGTGCTCCCCTTCCCCATCCACATCCCACACACTGCTCTCCCCTTCCCCTATACACATCCCACACACTGTGCTCCCCTTCCCCTATACACATCCCACACACTGTGCTCCCCTTCCCCCATCCACATCCCACACACTGTGCTCCCCTTCCCCCATCCACATCCCACACACTGTGCTCCCCTTCCCCTATCCACATCCCACACACTGTGCTCCCCTTCCCCTGTCCACATCCCAAACACTGTGCTCCCCTTCCCTTATCCACATCCCACACACTGCTCTCCCCTTCCACTATCCACATCCCACACACTGCTCTCCCCTTCCCCTATCCACATCCCTCACTGTGCTCCCCTTTCCCTATCCAAATCCCACACACTGTGTTCCCCTTCCCCTATCCAAATACCACACACTGTGCTCCCCTTCCTCTATCTAAATCCCACACACTGTGTTCCCCTTCCCCTTTCCACCATCCCATACACTGTGCTGCCTTCCCCTATCTACATCCCACACACTGTGTTCCCCTTCCCATTTCCACCATCCCACACACTGTGCTCCCCTTCCCCTATCTACATCCCACACACTGTACTCCACTTTCCCTATACAAATCCCACACACTGTACTCCCCTTCCCCTATCCACAATCCACACACTGTGCTCCCCTTCCCCTATCCACATCCCACGCATTGCTCCCCTTCCCCTATCCAAATCCCACACACTGCTCTCCCCTTCCCCTATCCACATTCCACACACTGTGCTCCCCTTCCCCTATCCACTTTCCACACACTGTGCTCCCCTTCCCATATCCACATTCTACACACTGTGCTCCCCTTCCCATATCCACATCCCACATACTATGCTCCCCTTCCCCTATCCACATCTCACACTCTGCTCCCCTTCCCCTATCCACATCCCACACATTGCTCCCCTTCCCATATCCAAATCCCACACACTGTGCTCCCCTTCCCTTATCCACATCCCAAACACTGTGCTCCTCTTCCCCTATCGACATCCCACACATTACTCAACTTCCCCTATCGACATGCCACACATTGCCCCACTTCCCCAATCCACATCTCACACACTGTGCTCCCCTTCCCCAATCCACATCTCACACACTGTGCTCCCCTTCCCCTATCGACATCCCACACACTGTGCTCCACCTTCACCTATACACATCTCACACATTGCTCCCTCTTCCCATATCCACATCCCACACACTATGCTCCCCTTCCCCTATCCACATCCCAAACACTGTGCTCCTCTTCCCCTATCGACATCCCACACATTACTCAACTTCCCCTATCCACACCCCACACATTGCCCCCATTTCACTCTCCACTTCCCACACACTTCTCTGCCCTTCCCCTATCAACACCCATACACTGTGCTCCCCTTCCCCTATACACATCCCACATACTGTGCTCCCCTTCCCCTATCCACATCCCACACATTACGTCCCTTCCCCTATACACATTCCACACACTGTGCCACCTTCCCCTATCCACATTCCACACAATGTGCTCCCCTTCCCCTATCCACATCCCTCACATTGCTCCCCTTCCCCTATCCAAATCCCACACACTGTGCTCCACTTCCCCTATCCACATTCCACACACTGTGCTCCCCTTCCCCTATCCACATCCCACACACTGTGCTACACATTTCCAATCCAAATCCCTCACACTGTGCTCCCCTTCCCCTATCCACATTGCACACATTGTACTTTCCTTCCCCTATCCACATCCCACACACTGTGCTCCCCTTCTCCTATCCACATTCTAAACATTGTACTCCCCTTCCCCTATCCACATCCCACACACTGTGCTCCCCTTCCCCTATCCACATCCCTCACACTGCGCTCCCCTTCCCCTATCCACAATCCACACACTGTGCTCCTCTTCTCCAATCCCCATCCCACATACTGTACTCCCCTTCCCCTATACACATCCCACAGACTGTTCTCCCCTTCCCCTATCCACATCTCAAACATTGCTCCCCTTCCCCTATCCACCTCCCACACACTGTGCTCCACCTTCCCCTATCCACATCCTACACACTGTGCTCCCCTTCTCCTATCCACATTCCACACACTGTGCTCCCCTTCTCCAATCCCCATCCCACATACTGTACTCCCATTCCCCTATACACATCCCACAGATGTTCTCCCCTTCCCCTATCCACATCTCAAACATTGCTCCCCTTCCCCTATCCACATCCCACACACTGTGCTCCTCCTTCCCCTATCCACATCCTACACACTGTGCTCCCCTTCTCCTATCCACATTCCACACACTGTGCTCCCCTCCCCCTATCCACATCCCGCACATTGCTCCCCTTCCCCTATTCAAATCTCACACACTGTGCTCTCCTTCCCCTATCCACATCCCAAACACTGTGCTCCTCTTCCCATATACACATCCCACAAACTGTGCTCCCCTACCCCTATCCACATCTCACACATTGCTCTCCTTCACATATTCACATCCCACACACTGCTCTCCCCTTCCCCTATCCACATCCCACACACTGCTCTCCCCTTCCCCTATCCACATCCCACACACTGTGCTCCCCTTCCCCTATACATATCCCACACATTGCTCCCCTTCTCCTATCCACATCTCAAACACTGTGCTCCCCTTAACCTATACACATCCTAAACATTGTGCTCCACCTTCCCCTATCCACATCCTACACACTGTGCTCCCCTTCCCCTATCCACATCCCACACACTGTGCCCCCTTCCCCTATCCCCATTCCACACACTGTGCTCCCCTTCCCCTATACACATCCCACACACTGTGCTCCTCTTCCCCTATCCACATCCCACACATTGCTCCACTTCCCCTATCCAAATCTCACACACTGTGCTCCCCTTCCCCTATACTCATCTCACACACTGTGCTCACCCTTCCCCTATCCACATCCCAAACACTGTGCTCCTCTTCCCCTATCCATATCCCACACATAGCTCCCCTTCCCCTATCTACATCCCACACATTGCCCCCCTTCCTCTATCCACATCTCACACACGGTGCTACCTTTCCCCTATCCACATCCCACACTGTGCTTCCCTTCCCATATCCACATCACACACACTGTGCTCCACTTTCCCTTATCCACATCACACACACTGTGCTCACCTTCCACTTTCCACATCCTCCACATTGCTTCCCTTCCCCTATTCTAATCCCACACACTGTGCTTCCCTTCCCCTATACAAATCTCACACATTGCTCCCCTTTCCCTATCCAAACCCACACACTGTTCTCACCTTCCCCTATACACATCGCACACATTGCTCCCCTTCCTTTACATGCATCCCACACACTGTGCTTCCCTTCCCCTATACACATCCAACACACACTTTGCTCCCCTTCCCCTATTCACATCCCACACACTGTGCTCCCCTTCCCCTATCCACCTCCCACACACTGTACTCCGCTTCCCCTATCCACATCCCACACACTGCTCTCCCCTTCCCCTATCCAAATCCCACACACTGTGCTCCCCTTCCCCTATCCACAATCCACACACTGTGCTACTTTTCTCCAATACCCATCCCACACACTGTGCTCCCCTTCCCCTATCCACATCCCACATACTGTGCTCCCCTTCCCCTATACACATTCCACGCACTGTGCTCCCCTTCCCCTATAAACATCCCACAAACTGTGCTCCCCATTCCCTATCCACATCTCACACATTGCTCCCTTCCCCTATCCACATTCCACACACTGTGCTCCCCTTCCCATATCCACATTCCACACACTGTGCTCCCCTTCCCCTATCCACATTCCACATTGTGCTAACCTTCCACTATCCACATCCCAAGCACTGTGCTCTTCTTTCCCTATCCACATCCCACACATTGCCCCCCTTCCCCTATCCACATCTCGCACACTGTGTTCCCCTTCCGCAATACACATCTCACACACTGTGCTCCCCTTCCCCTATCCACATCCCACACATTATTCCGCTTAACCTACCCATATCGCACACATTGCCCCCCTTCCTCTATCCACATCTCACACACTGTGCTCACATTCCCCTATCCACATCCCACACATTGCTTCCCTTACCCTATCCAAATCCCACACACTGTGCTCCCCTTCCCCTATACACATCTCACACATTGCTCACCTGCCCCTATCCACATCCCACACACTGTGCTCCCCTTCCCCTATAAACATCCCACACACTGTGCTGCCCTTCCTCTATCCACATCCCACACATTGCTCCACTTCCCCTATCCAATTCCCACACACTGTGCTTCCCTTCCCCTATACACATCTCACACATTGCTCCCCTTCCCCTATCCACATCCCAAACACTGTGCTCCTCTTCCCCTATCGACATCCCACACATTGCCCCCCTTCCACTATCCACATCTCACACACTGTGCTACCATTGCCCTATACACATCCCACACACTGTGCTCCCATTCCCCTATCCACATCCCACACGTTACTCTCCTTCCACTATATAAATCCCACACACTGTGCTCACCTTCCCCTATACACATCCCACACATTGTGCTACCCTTCCCCTATACACATCCCACACATTGTGCTCCCCTTCCCCTATCCACATTCCACACATTGCTCCCATTCCCTTTTCCACATCCCTCACAATGTGCTCCACTTTCCCTATCCACATCCCACACACTGTGCTCCACCTTCACCTATACACATCCCACACATTGCTCTCCTTCCCCTATCCACATCCAACACACTGTGCTCCACCTTCCCCTATCCAAATCCCACACATTGCTCCCCTTCCCCTATCCATATCCCACACATTGCTCCCCTTCCCTTATCCAAATCCCACACACTGTGCTCCCCTTCCCCTATACACATCTCACAAATTGCTCCCTTCCCCTATCCACATCCTACATTGTGCTCCCCTTCCCCTATCCATATCCCACACATTGCTCCCCTTCCCCTATCCACATTCCACACACTGTGCTCCCCTTCCCCTATCCACATCCCACACACTGTGCTCCCCTTCCCCTATCCACATCCCAAACACTGTGCTCCCCTTCCCCTATCCACATCCCACACATTGCTCCCTTTCCGCTATCCACATCCCACACATTGCCCCCTTCCCCTATCCACATCTCACACACTGTGGTCCCCTTCCCCTATCCACATCCCACACACTGTGCTCCCCTTCCCCTATCCACATCCCACACATTGCTTCCCTTCCCCTATCCAAATCCCACACACTGTGCTCCCCTTCCCCTATACACGTCCCACAAACTGTGCTCCCCTTTCACTATCCACATCTCACACATTGCTCCCCTTCCCCTATCCACATCCCACACACTGTGCTCCCCTTCCCTTGTACACATCCCGCACACTTTGCTCCCCATCCCCTATCCACATTCCAAACATTGCTCCGGTTCCCTTTTCCACAACCATCACAAACACTGTGCTCCTCTTCCCCTATCCACATCCCACACACTGTGCTCCACTTTCCCCTATACACATCCCACACACTGCTCTCCCCTTCCCCTATCCACATCCCACACATTGCTCCCTTTCCCCTACCCACATCCCACACATTGCTCCCCTTCCCCTATCCACATCTCACACAATGTGCTCCACCTTCCCCTATACACATCTCACACACACTGTGCTCCCCTTCCCCTATACACATCTTACACATTGCTTCCCTTCCTCTATCCACATCCCACACACTGCACTCCCCTACCCCTTTCCACATCCCACACAATGTGCTCCAATTTCCCTATCCATATCCCACACATTGCTCCCCTTCCCCTATCCACATCCCAAACACTGCTCTCCCCTACCCCTATACACATCCCACACATTGCTCCCCTTCCACTATCCACATCCCACACACTGTGCTCCTCCTTTCCCTATCCACATCCCAAACATTGCTCCCCTTCCCCTATCCACATCCCACACAGTGCTCTCCCCTTCCCCTATACACACCCTGCACACTGCTCTCCCCTTCCCCTAACCACATATCACACACTGTGCTCCACCTTCCCTTATCCACATCTCACACACTATGCTCCCCTTCCCCTATCCACATCCTACACACTGTGCTGCCCTTCCCCTATCCACATCCCAAACACTGTGCTCCTCTTCCCCTATCCACATACCACACATTGCTCCTCTTCCCCTATCCACTTCCCACACACTGTGCTCCCATTCCCCTATACACATCCCACACACTGTGCTCCCCTTCCCCTATACACATCCCACACATTGCTTCCCTTCCACTATCCAAATCCCACACACTGTGCTCCCCTTCCCTTATACACATCTCACACATTGCTCCCCTTCCCCTATCCACATACCACCCACTGTGCTCCCCTTCCCCTTTACACATCCCACACACTGTGCTCCCCTTCCCCTATACACATCCCACACATTGCTCCCCTTCCCCTATCCAAATCCCACACACTGTGTTCCCCTTCCCCTATCCACATCTTACACATTGCTCCCCTATCCACATCCCACACACTGTGCTCCCCTTCCACTTTCCACATCCCACACAATGTGCTCCACTTTCCCTATCCATATCCCACAGATTGCTCCCCTTCCCCTATCCACATCCCACACTGCTCTCCCCTTCCCCTATTCACATCCCACACTGCTCTCCCCTTCCCCTATCCACATCTCACACAATGTGCTCCACCTTCCCCGAAACACATCTCACACACTGTGCTCCCCTTCCCCTATACACATCTCACACATTGCTCCCCTTCCCCTATCCACATCCCACACATTGCCCCCTTCCCCTATCCACATCTCACACACTGTGCTGCCCTTCCCCTATCCACATCCCAAACACTGTGCTCCTTTTCCCCTATCCACATCCCAAACACTGTGCTCCTCTTCCCCTTTCCACATCCCACACATTGCTCCCTTCCCCTATCCACATCTCACACACTGTGCTCCCGTTCCCCTATACACATCCCACACACTGTGCTCCCCATCCCCTATCCACATCCCACACATTGCTTCCCTTCCCCTATACAAATCCCACACACTGTCCTCCCCTTCCCCATTACACATCCCACACACTCTGCTCCCCTTCCCCTATCCACATCCAACACATTGCTTCCCTTCCCCTATCCACATCCCACACACTGTGCTCCCCTTCCTCTTTACACATCCCACACACTGTGCTCACCTTCCCCTATCCACATCCCACACATTATTTCCCTTCCGCTATTCAAATCCCACACACTGTGCTCCCCTTCCCATATACACTTCTCAGACATTGCTCCCCTTCCCCTATCCTCATCCCACACACTGCTCTCCCCTTCCCCTATCCACATCCCACACATTGCTCCCCTTCCACTATCCACATTCCACACACTGCTCCCCTTCCCCTATCCAAATCCCACACACTGTGTTCCCCTTCCCCTATCCACATCTTTCACATTGCTCCCCTATCCACATCCCACACACTGTGCTCCCCTTCCCCTTTCCACATCCCACACAATGTGCTCCACTTTCCATATCCATATCCCACAGATTGCTCCCCTTCCCCTATCCACTTCCCACACACTGTGCTCCCCATCCCCTATCCACATCCCACACATTGCTTCCCTTCCCCTATACAAATCCCACACACTGTGCTCCCCTTCCCCTATACACATCTCACACACTGTGCTCCCCTTCCCCTATCACATCCCACACATTGCTCTCCTTCCCCTATCCACATCCCACACATTGCCCCCCATCCCCTATCCACATCTTACACACTGTCCTCCCCTTCCCCATTACACATCCCACACACTGTGCTCCCCTTCCCCTTTACACATCCCACACATTGCTTCCCTTCCCCTATCCAAATCCCACACACTGTGCTCCCCTTCCTCTATACATGTCTCAAACATTGCTCCCCTTTCCCTATCCACATCCCATACACTGTGCTCCCCTTCCCCTTTACACTTCCCACACATTATTTCCCTTCCGCTATTCAAATCCCACACTCTGTGCTCCCCTTCCCATATACACATCTCACACATTGCTCCCCTTCCCCTATCCACATCCCACATACTGCTCTCCCCTTCCCCTATCCACATCCCACACATTGCTCCCCTTCCACTATCCACTTCCCACACATTGCTCCCCTTCCCCTATCCAAATCCCACACACTGTGTTCCCCTTCCCCTATCCACATCTTACACATTGCTCCCCTATCCACATCCCACACACTGTGCTCCCCTTCCCCTTTCCACATCCCACACTGCTCTCCCCTTCCCCTATTCACGTCCCACACTGCTCTCCCCTTCCCCTATTCACGTCCCACACTGCTCTCCCCTTCCCCTATCCACATCTCACACACTGTGCTCCCCTTACCCTATCCACATCCTAAACACTGTGCTCCCCTTCCCCTATCCACATCCCACACACTGTGCTCCCCTTCCCCTATCCACATTCCTCACATTACCCCCTTCCCCTCTCCACATCTCACACACTGTGCTCCCCTTCCACTATCCACATCTCACACATTACCTCCTTCCCCTATCCACATCCCACACATTGCTCCCCTTCCCCTAGCCACATTCCACACACTGTACTTCCTTACCCCTATCCACATCCCGCACACTGTGCACCCCTTCCCCTATCCACATCCCACAGACTGTGCTCCCCTTCCCCATACAACATCCCTCACTGTGCTCCTTTTCCCACATCTCACACACTGCACTCCCCTTTCCCAACCAC
The DNA here is from genome assembly GCA_031769625.1 of Taudactylus pleione. Classification (NCBI taxonomy): domain Eukaryota; kingdom Metazoa; phylum Chordata; class Amphibia; order Anura; family Myobatrachidae; genus Taudactylus; species Taudactylus pleione. The sequence continues at coordinate 68,418 of JAUIMM010002374.1, forward strand.
ATCCCCTGTACCACCCATCCACATACTTGACTGTGCTCCCCTTCTCCGATAGACTATCTACATTCTTCATTTTTCTCTGCATCCACATACCTCACTGTGCTCCCCTTCCCTATTCACATCCTACACTGTGCTACCATTCTTCCATCGATATCCCACACTCTTCTCCCCATCCACTATCTACATCCTTCACTTAGCTCCCTATCCACATCCCTCACTGTGCTCCCCTTCCCTATCCACATCACTCACTGTGTTCCCTTTCTCCCAATGACATCCCACATGTGCTCCCCTTCCCCTCCACATCCCTCAATGTGCTTCTTTTCCCCATCCATATCCCTCTCTGTGCTCCATCCCACACTGTGCTCCTCTTCGAGATCCACATCCCTCATTGTGCTGCTCTTCCCCATCCCCATCCCTCACTTTGCTCCCCTTCCCCTTCCTGCTATACTCCCCTTTTCCATCCCCATCCCTAATTGTGCTCCTCTTCCCCATCCAGTTCCCTCGCTGTGCTGCTCTTCCCCATCCACATCCCTCATTGTGCTCCTCTTCCCCATCCACATCCATTGCTGTGCTGCTCTTCCCCATCCACATCACTCGCTGTGCTCCTCTTCCCCATTCACATCCCTCATTGCACTAATCATCTTCATTTTTCTATGCATCCACATACCTCATTGTACTCCCCTTCCCTATTCACATCCTACACTGTGCTACCATTCTTCCATCGATATCCAACACTGTTCTCCCCATCCACTATCTACATCCTTCACTTTGCTACCTATCCACATCCCACACTGTGCTCCCCTTCCCCTCCACATCCCTCACTGTGTTCCCCATCCACTATCTACATCCTTCACTTTACTCCACATCCACATCACTCACTGTGCTACCCATCCCCATCCACATCCCTCATTGTGCTGCTCTTCCCCATCCCTCACTTTGCTCCCCTTACCCTTCCCGCTATCCACATCCCTCGCTGTGCTCCTCTTCCCCATCCACATCCCTCATTGTGCTCCTCTTCCCCATCCACATCCCTCACTGTGCTCCTCTTCCCCATTCACATCCCTCATTGTGCTCCTATTCCCCATCCTCATCCCTCGCTGTGCTGCTCTTCCCCATCCACATCCCTCATTGTGCTACTCTTCCCCATTCACATCCCTCATTGCGCTAATCTTCCCCATTCACATCCCACATTGCACAAATCTTCCCCATTCACATCACTCCCTGCGCTAATCCTCCCCATTCACATCCCTCACTGTGATCCTCTTCCCCATCCACATCCCTCATTGTGCTCCTCTTCCCCATTCACATCCCTCACTGTGCTCCTCTTCCCCATCCACATCCCTCATTGTGCTCCTCTTCCCCATCCAAATCCCTCATTGTGCTCCTCTTCCCCATCCACATCCCACATTGTGCTCCTCTTCCCCATCCACATCCCTCATTGTGCTCCTCTTCCCCATTCACATCCCTCGCTGTGCTCCTCTTCCCCATCCACATCCCTCATTGTGCTCCTCTTCCCCATCCAAATCCCTCATTGTGCTCCTCTTCCCCATTCACATCCCTCACTGTGCTCCTCTTCCCCATCCACATCCCTCATTGTGCTCCTCTTCCCCATTCAAATCCCTCATTGTGCTCCTCTTCCCCATTCACATCCCTCACTGTGCTCCCCTTCCCCATCCACAGCCCTCATTGTGCTCCTCTTCCCCATCCACATCCCTCATTGTGCTCCTCTTCCTCATCCACATCCCTCATTGTGCTCCTCTTCCCCTTACACATCCCTCATTGCGCTAATCTTCCCCATTCACATCCCTCACTGCTCTCCTCTTCCCCATCCACATCCCTCATTGTGCTCCTCTTCCCCATCCACATCCCTCATTGCGCTAATCTTCCCCATTCACATCCCTCACTGCGCTAATCTTCCCCATCCACATTCCTCATTGCGCTAATCTTCCCCATTCACATCCCTCACTGTGCTGCTCTTCCCCATCCATATCCCTCACTGTGCTCCTCTTCCCCATCCACATCCCTCATTGTGCTCCTCTTCCCCATCCACATCCCTCGCTGTGCTCCTCTTCCCCATCCACATCCCTCATTGCGCTAATCTTCCCCATTCACATCCCTCACTGCGCTAATCTTCCCCATTCACATCCCTCATTGCGCTCCTCTTCCCCATCCACATCCCTCACTGTGCTTCCCTTCCCCTTCCCTCTATACTCCCCTTCTCCATCCACATCCCTCACTGTGCTGCTTTTCTCCATCCCTCTATACTCCCCTTCTCCATCCATATCCCTCACTGTGCTGATCTTCTCCATCCCTCTGTTCTCCCCTTCTCCATCCATATCCCTCACTGTGCTCCTCTTCCCCATCCCTCTGTACTCCCCTTCTCCATCCACATCCTTTACTTTGCTCCCCTTCCCACATCTCTCACTGTGCTCCCCTTCTAAATCCACATCCCTCACTGTGCTCCTCTTCCCCATCCCTCTGTACTCCCCTTCTCCATCCACATCCCTTACTTTGCTCCCCTTCCCACATCTCTCACTGTGCTCCCCTTCTCCATCCACATCTCTCACTGTGCTCCCATTCTCTCATCTACATCCCACAAGGTGCTTCCATTCTACCATCTAAATTTCACAATATGCTCCCCTTCCCGATTCACATCCTTCACTGTGCTCCCCTTTCCCATTTACATCCATCATTGTGCTCCCCTTCCCCATTCACATCCATCACTGTGCACCACTTCCCACATCCCACACTGTGCTCCCCTTTCCTCATTCCACACTGTGCTCCAATTCTCCATCAACATCCATCACTGTGCTCCCCTTCCCCACCCACATTCCTAACTGTGCTCCCCTTCCCCACCCACATTCCTAACTGTGCTCCCCTTCCCAAATCCACATCCCTCACTGTGCTCCCCTTCTCCGATCGACATCCCACAGTGTGCTCCCCTTCCCTCATCCACTATCTTCATTATTCATTTTGCTCTGCTTCCACATACCTCACTGTGCTCCCCTTCCCTATTCACATCCTGCACTGAGCTCCCATTCTCCCATTGATATCCCACACTGTGCTCCCCATCCACTATCTACATCCTTCTCTTTGCTCCCCATCCACATCCCTCACTGTGCTCCCCATCCATATTCACATCCCTCATTGTGTTCCCCTTCTCCCTTTGACATCCCACACTGTGCTCCCCTTCCCCTCCACATCTCTCACTGTGCTCCCCATCTACTATCTACATCCTTCACTTTGCTCCACATCCACAACACTCACTGTGCTACCCTTCTCCATCCATATCCCTCACTGTGCTCCATCCCACACTGTGCTCCCCTTCCACTATCTACATCCTTCACTTTGCTCCCCATCCACATCCCTCACTGTGCTCCCCTTCCCTATTCATATCTCTCACTGTGCTCCCATTCTCCCTTCTACATCCCACAATGTGCTCCCCTTCCACTCCACATCCCTCACTGTGCTCTCCTTCCCCATCCACATCCCTCACTGTGCTCCCCTTCCCCATCCACATCCTTCACTGTTATCCCCTTCCCCATTCACATCCATCACTGTGCACCCCTTCCCACAACCCACACTGTTCTCATCTTTCCTCATCCCACACTGTGCTCCAATTCTCATCAACATCCACCACTGTGCTCTCCTTCCCCTCCCACATCCCTCATTCTGCTCCCCTTTCCTCATCCCACACTGTGCTCCGATTCTCCATCCACATCCACCACTGTGCTCCCCTTCCCCTCCCACATCCCTCAGTGTGCTCCCCTTCCCACATCACTTACTGTGCTCCCTTTCCTAGATCCCACACTGTACTCCCATTCCCCATCCACATCCATCACTGTGCACCCCTTCCCACATCACTTACTGTGCTCCCCTTCCAACATCCCACACTGTGCTCCCACTCTCCCATCTACATCACACAATGTGCTCCCTTTCCCATTCACATCCATCACTGTGCTCCTATTCACATCACACACACTGCAATCCCTTTCCCCATCCACATCCTTCACTGTGCACCCCTTCCCACATCACTTACTGTGCTCCCCTTCCAACATCCCACACTGTGCTCCCACTCTCCCATCTACATCACACAATGTGCTCCCTTTCCCATTCACATCCATCACTGTGCTCCTATTCACATCACACACACTGCAATCCCTTTCCCCATCCACATCCTTCACTGTGCTGCCCTTTCCTCATCCCACACTGTGCTCCCCTTCCCCATCCACATCCCTCACTGTGCTCCCCTTCCTACATCCCTCACTTTGCTCCCCTTCCCCATCCACATCCCTTACTGTGCTCCCCTTCCTACATCCCTCACTGTGCTCCCATTCCCCATCCACATCCCTCACTGTGCTCCCCTTCCCACATCCCTCACTGTGCTCCCCTTCCCCATCCACATCCCTTACTGTGCTCCCATTCTCCATTCACAACTCACTGTGCTCCCATTCTCCCATCTAGATCCCACAATGTGCTCCCCTTTCCCATTCACATCCTTCACTGTGCTCCCCTTCCCACATCCCTCACTGTGCGCCCATTCCCCATCCACATCCCTCACTGTTCTCCCCTTCCCACATCCCTCACTGTGCTCCCCTTCCCCATCCACATCCCTCACTGTGCTCCCCTTCCTACATCCCTCACTGTGCTCCCCTTCCCCATCCACATCCCTTACTGTGCTCCCCTTCCCCATCCCTCTGTACTCCCATTCTCCATCCACATCTCACTGTGCTCCCATTCTCCCATCTACATCCCACAATGTGCTTCCCTTTCCCATTCACATTCTTCACTGTGCTCCCCTTCCCACATCCCTCACTGTGCTCCCCTTCCCACATCACTTACTGTGCTCCCCTTCCCACATGTACATGCCTCACTGTGGTACCCTTCCCCATCCACATCCATCACTGTGCTCCCCTTCCCACATGACTTACTGTGCTCACCTTCCAAAATCCACATGCCTCACTGTGGTAACCTTCCCCTATCCACATCCCTCACTATGGTACCCTTCCTACATCCCACACTGTACTCCCTTTCCCCATCCATATCCATCACTGTGCTCCCCTTCCCACATCACTTACTGTGCTCCCCTTCCCACATCCCACAATGTGCTCCCTTTTCCCCATGTCACACTGTGTATCTCCCTTTTTTCCCCTCCACATCCCTCACTGTTTTTGTGCTCCCCCTTTCCTTATGCTCCCTTGTGTCACCCTACATATTGATCCCACATTTTGTGCTCCCCAAGACCAGACGTACCCCCTGAATTATTTAACTTTAAGTAACTTGCTAACATTGCTGAAAAAGTGCTTCTAGGCTGTCTTACAGTATGTCTGCTTTTCTGAGTGCTGCTCTCTGGCTCCTCTGACTCTATCTTACAGTGTCAGTGACATTCCACTGCCAGGCAAATGTTGTGTCTGCCCATTACCAAAATGCTGCAATGCATCTATTGACACAGTGTCCTGGGCTCGCAAGCTGGCCAGCTTGAGTAAGCTGAGGCTTTGCTGGCTGTTGTCCCGGTGCTGGTGGTTGATGGTTGCAATGGTGATCCCAGCCTGTGACCTCCATCACATTGCTGGGATCACAAATACATCTCCTGCCGCATTTGCATATCAGCAAGATTGTAATTGTCTGTGTGCAGCTTTGAAATTGAGATCCTAGCTGAATCACACCTTCTGTGTGCACCGGACTTTCCTGCTATTAGACTTGAAATATGCACTAGACTACCATAGCCCCCTGGGACCAATATTAAGACTTGCACATGATACTGTCTTACATAGACAGTGACATATAAGTTTCCCATAGCTATCTGTGGCAATAGTGTGAGATACAGTGACTGTTACGTGGTCCAATACATGCCACCAGTATTAACCTATAGTTTATCATGCAGCTTTAATCTAGTTATTCTTATTTTGCATATATTATGAATTCGGGATGCAGTCATATTGCCGGCGGACGGGATGCCAGGTGTCGATATACCGCTACCCGAATCCCGCCACCAGGCAATATGCCAACGCTGATATCCTGAAAGAGAACAGGATAATGATGTTGGTATCTTGAACTGCTGGAATCCCGATTGTCTGGATGGGTAAGTAAGGCTGGTAAGTATCCTACCCCTCCCCTCTCCCCCGCCTAATCCTAACCCTCCCTTAGTGGTGTCTAACAATATCCTCCTTGGTGGGTGCCTAACCATAACCCCCCCTCCCCGCACCCTAGACATAACCCTGCCTGGGGGGTGCTTAACCCTAACTTTAGCACTTATGAATCATAAGGATTATGAAGGAGAGATCTATAAACAGCTTGGAGATCAAGAAACTTATATAAAAAATCTCCCTACAATTAAAAAATATAATAGATAAATTCAACAAAAAAGGCACACTGATAGATAAAGAAAGTACATTTTTATATATTAACAATCCAGTGGGGATTGATTCCCCTATGGCCAATATATCACACTTTATAGGCTTGTTTGTACAACCTCTTGTTTTAAAGAACTGTTCCCATCTTAAGGATACAGGTGATGTTTTAGAATTTTTAAGTACTCTAGAATGGCAGGAAGAATACATTCTGGTTACAGCCGATGTGATTGCTTTGTATATCATCATAGATCACCAACATGGTATAGAAGCAATTAAGATGGGGCTCACTGAATCGACTATTAAGCCTGATTTACAATAATTTTTAATTGAAAGAATTGGTTTTAACCTTTTAATAACTATTTTATCTTTAATAATTAGTTTTAGATTAAAAAAAGGGGGACTGCAATGGGCACTAGGTTTGCCACAAGTTACGCAAATATTTTCATGGGAAATGGGAGGAAACCATGATATGGAAGGACAACCAATGTGTCCTGGAAATGCTATATAGATGACATTCTTTTTAACTGTAAGGGAGATAGAGTTTAAATAATTTTTGTACATATCTAAATACCAATGACAAAAATATAATTTTAACATTTGATGTTAGCAAGGAAAGGGTTCATCTTTTAGATTTTACCATCTATGTTGAACAAGGACAAATAAAAACAAAAAATTACACTAAACCAACAGACTCTCAGACATATATTAACAAAAAAAGTTGCCACTACAAAAATTGGCTTTTTAAAATACCCAAAAGAATTAAAAGGAATTGTTCAGAACCATCTGTATTCATCTCCCAAGCCAAAGAGTTGGAAAAATGTTTCGTGGTGTATGGGTATGAACAAAAATCAGTCCACACATCACTAGAAATGGTTAAGGATCTAGATAGAAAGGATCTTATTGGGAATAAATCACAACATAATTTGGAGAAGGATGATAAGTTTAAGTGGGCTTTCATCACTACCTACTCCTCACAACACCAACAGATTAAGAAACTCTTGAAATGTCATTGGACAGTACTTAAAATAGGCCCCATCATAGGGAATGACCTTCCAGATACTCCAACATGCATCTTCCATAGAGCTCCAAACTTAAAATCCAAATTGGTGAGGAGTTTATGCCCTCCGTCACCTCAATTGTCAGTTGTTAAATCTGAGGGTTTTTATAGATGCAGAGGGTGCATAGGGTATAGAAATGTGAGTAATACATTTGGTAATAAAAAAGTAGAAGTCTCCATTAATAACAAATAACACATGATCACGTGCCATACCTATAATGTGATTTACGGTATAGAATGTACCTGCAACAAATTTTATATTGGCCAAGTAGACCATTGAAAATCAGGATCAGTGAGCATATACGCAACATAAAAAAGGGACTAGAGACCCATGAGTTATCTATGCATTTTAAAGAAGTTCACCAAAGCAATATAAAACATATGTTGAAGTTTTATGGTCTTAAAAAAATTACCCCAGGAATAAGAACTAAGAATATTGATGAGACCCTAGCTAAAAATGAGATAAACTTTATTTATAATTTTAAAACACTGATACCTACAGGTCTCAATAAAGATTGAGATCAAATTGTTTTTAAATACACTTTTCGCTTTTTAGAATTTTTATCATATTTATATATAATTTTTATGTAAATCATGTTTTTAATCAACATTTATATTCCATTTTCATTTCTGAGGATCACTATAAACTTGAACTAACCCAATATGGAGATCGTCACAATTTGGGACAGAAAAAGTCCGGCACATGTCGCTCTGTCCGGTGAAACTGGAAATGCATCAGTCCGAGTCCAGAAATGCTCTGATGAAAGGATGCACCATAGAGATGTCGGCAATCATGTGTACCTGAATAGGCATGCTGTCGTCCAAACGAATCTATGGTAAACCATATGCGGGGACTTCATTTCCGGCGAACACAGAAAGTCCAGGCTTGATATTGTCCTAACAGTTGGAGTGAAAACACAGAATCCCTCAACATGGAACATTGGGTTAGGGGGTTTATTGGATAGAAAATTCCATGTCTGGAAATAGGTGGGACCAGGGGAATTAGAGTGTGTATTTAAACTTAGCAGATAGATACCCTCTCTATGCCTTGAGAAAGATAAAGATCAAATTGAAACGCGTTGGTTGAGAGGAGGATGGGAGGAAATTCTGTTTCTTTACCCAAAAGAACTTTGTAGGTATCCGGGGATGCCTGACTGTTTCTCCAAATGTGCTTTTTCTGGTCTATTTTTTGTGAAGTTGACCTTAAGATCTGGTGAGAGGCCACCTTATTCTCCATTTTAACAGTTTTTATGTTGTATTGTATGAAAAAATTACAGAATTACACTATATAGAATGTTTCCATTTCATTTATAAATGTTGGACCTGGGAATTGGAAGTGGAAAGAGACCTGGGAAAATTGATGTATTCAGATTAGGAGGCCCAATTACCCCCAAAAGGCGGTTGTGTCTACCTCTTTTGTAGACCACATCATCTGGTAGGAAGTTACCGTTTATATCTGATATTTTATTGTTGATGACTGTACTACCCTATGGGGTATATTCAATTGGGCACGGGGTTTAGCGAGGCTAAAACCTTGCACCCCTCGCGGCCAATTTTGGAATCCCGTTGGTATGCGCTCTTCTGATACCTGCAGGATTCAATTACAAAAACAATGGATGCAGGGTTTTAATCAATGAAAACCCAGCACCGCATAAATTAAAAAAAAAAAAAAAGTCACTTACCTGCCCGGGTCTCTGCAGCTCACAGTGGCTTCCCCTCTCTCTTCTTACAGGAGAGGGGGCTGTAGGGAGTACCGGGGGCTGATGGGTGGAGCAAGGGCTGCTGGGAGATGTAGTTTTCCCAGCGCCCATTCCAGTGGGGGGCCACACACACCGCACCGGGGGTCAAACACACACACACTCATGCAAACACACACACACTCACTCATATACACTTACATACAGCACACACATTGACATACACACCCTGCTGCAGAAGAGCCGGCTCCCGACGTTGGATGCAGAAGAAGATGTAGAAGACAGCGCTGAGGAAGGTAAGTAATTAAGGACTAATAAAGCTAATTGGATACTTCCAATTGCTTAATTAGTCCTTAGGGGGGTGCCTCGGGGGTGTCAGAGCAAGTCGGTGATTTTTCCTTAAATCATTGATTTTAGGAAAAATCACGCTTGCTCAGGAGGTGCGTGAAAAAAACCTCCCGGTGCATGGTTTTTAAACAGCGTCGCACCTAATAGACTACCAAAAAACCTGCACCTGCAGGAAAAACCTCACAGGTTTGAGTTTTTTGCTACTCTCGCACACAATTGAATATGCCCCTATGTGTATTGTTTCTTTTCTCTTTTGAGAGCTTTACGACATATGACCCTTAAAGAAGAAAACATTTTAAGTGTGAAGACTTTATTTGAGACCTAGAAAATCTCCTTTTAATGCCTAAGGATCAACATCTGGTGATATTGTATGTAACTTCCCCCAGTAGTGCCATAACCCTCCTCCCTGCAGCCTAACCATAAACCTCCTCGTGGGGTGCCTAACCCTAATTTTTCTCCAGGGTCCCTAACCTAACCCCACCCTGGCTAATGTGCTGATACTTACCCGGATAATTAATTCGGGATGCCAGCAGTTACAATGCTGATGCCGGTATCCTGATCGGCATCGCCATTTTGCTGGGAGGAGGGATTCCGGCATCGGTATTTCGAATGCCTGCATACAGTCCGCTGACATAAAAACTACATCCCTGCTCATCTTCATTGACTTCTTCATACACTGGACCACCCTGATGGGGGCTGCATCATCACCCTACCTATGACCTATTTTTGGTAGTTGTTGATGTTAGTTGTGTAATACATTTATGGAGTGAGCTGATTATGGCTGTCTTTTCTTTGCCACATGCTTTAGTTTATTTAAATGTATTTGAATATTCATAATATGTCTTAAATAAATAGCTAACAAATAGAGGAGAGTTGTAATGTACCACCTGAATACATAAGGGCAGTCTCACAATATATACATAAAGGTACCTTTGTGTCTGCATTGCCACCAAAGTTCAGAGGATAGTGGGTATATGGAATGCAGCTTTGTAGGGACCAAATACCAGCAAGAATATTTTGTATACATTTTCATGGATATTAGTATTAATAGTATCATGTCCCTCATCTGGTCCTCCCCCCCTTCCACCTCCCCTATTGACCATATCCCTTTCCGCCTCCTCCACTACTGCCTTCCTTCTGCCTGTTCCCATCTTGCCCGCCTCCTCAATCTCTCCCTCTCATCTGGTACTGTCCATTTTGCATTCAAACATGATTTTGACTCCCCCATTCTTCTTAGAAAAACTACCCCTGATCCTAACACTTTCTCCAACTACCGACCTTTTTGCCTACAAACTCCTTCAGTGTATTGTTTACAACAACCTTACCACCTCTCTTTCCTTCCAGTCCCTCCTCCATCCATTTCAGTCTGCCTTCTGTTCTCTCCTCTCTACTGAAACTGCCCTCATGAAAGTCAGAAATTACCTCCTTCTGCCAAATCCAAAGACCATTACTCTACGCTTATTTTCCTTCACCTCTCTGCTGCTTTTCACACTGTGGACCACCCTCCCCTTCTGCAAATTCTTCACTCCCTTGGTCTACCTGACACTGCCCTCCCCTGGCTGTCCTGCTACCTCTCTGGCTGTTTCTGCTCTGTCTCCTCCATGACTGCTCTTCCCCCCCCACTTCCACTAATAGCAGATGTTCCCCAAGATTCTTTTCTTGGACCCCACCTCTATACATCTTCTTTAGGTGAACTTATAAGCTCTTTGACCTCCAATATCATCTCTATGCTGATGATACTCAGTCTACCTTGCTACCCCTGACCTTTCCCCCTCTCTCTTCTCTTGTATCTCTAACTGTCTCTCAGGGGTCGCTGTGTCCATCCAAAGGTTCCAAGAATATAGAAAGAGAAAAAAGAAATGCCTAAAGTGGTGCACTGGAATAACTAAAATGTAACTTTTATTCATTTAATTAATATTGTCTAACAAGACAAAATGAACAGGGAAAATTTAAAACAATTAAAGAGTGAAAAGTAAAGAATTAAGTGAATTAAAATATATGCAACACCCCTGTATCTCCACATAACCATATATTAGATCAAAATCGTTATGTATGGCACTTATCCTATATAAGGTATACCATATATATTGATCTTAAATTCCTGTTCCTTGCTGTTATTCCAGCATGTATACATACATGTGTATTCTTTATATACAGTTAGCAGTTGTAAATGCCAATACTGAATCAATGCTGTAATTACTATTGAACCATTAAATTCTGTTTTTAGACAGATGAACACAATCAAAAATTAATGAGTATTATTCAATGATTGCATATATGATTATAGCAATCAAAGTTGATATATGTTTATTAAAATGATTAATGTGTCTCCCCTGTGTCACTTTTATTTGTCCCAGATTATGGATATACACATATTAGGCTTGCCACATTTAGCATAGCACTGATTTTATATGGACCAGCTCTTAAATCTCATAAGAGTGCTCATGGGAAACATATATGCAAATTTTGTGCACAGCGTTAGTTCTGATCTCCCTGCTTCTCATACACTCATTAACAAACCCTCCCAGGTGTCTATTGGGAAGCAAAGGTTGCTGTATCCATCCAGGGCAGTGGCTGATGTGTCCATCCAGGGGCTGCCATGTCCATCCAGGGGCTGCTGTGTCCATCCTGGGGCTGCTGTGTCCATCCTGGGGCTGCTGTGTCCATCCAAGGGCTGCTGTGTCCATCCAAGGGCTGCTGTGTCCATCCAGGGGTTGTTGTGTCCATCCAGGGGCAGGGGCTGCTGTGTCCATCCAGGGCAGTGGCTGCTGTGTCCATCCAGGGGCTGCTGTGTCCATCCAGGGGTTGTTGTGTCCATCCAGGGGCAGTGGCTGCTGTGTCTATTCAGGGGCTGCTGTGTCCATCCAGGGGCTGTTGTGTCCATTCAGGGGCTTCTCTGTCTATTCAGGGGCTGTTAATCCAGGGGTTGCTGTGTCCATCCAGGGGCTGCTGTGTCCATCCAGAGGCAGTGGCTGTTGTGTTAATCCAGGGGCTGCTGTGTCCATCCAGGGCAGGGGCTTCTCTGTCCATCCAGGGGAGAGGCTGCTGTGTCCATCCAGGGCAGGGGCTTCTCTGTCCATCCAGGGGAGGGGCTGCTGTGTCCATCCAGAGAGAGTGGTTGCTGTGTCCATCCAGGGCAGGAGCTGCTGTGTCTATCCAAGGGTTGCTGTGTCCATCCAGGGGCTGTGGCTGCTGTGTCCATCCAGGTCAGGGGCTACTGTGTCCATCCAGGGCAGGGGCTTCTCTGTCCATCCAGGGGAGGGGCTGCTGTGTCCATCCAGAGACAGTGGTTGCTGTGTCCATCCAGGGCAGGAGCTGCTGTGTTCATCCAGGGGTTGCTGTGTCCATCCAGGGGCAGTAGTTGCTGTGTCCATCAAGGGGTTGCTGTGTCCATCCAGGGGCAGTGGCTGCTGTGTTCATCCTGGGGCTGCTGTGTCCATCCAGGGGTTGCTGTGTCCATCCAGGGGCTGTGGCTGCTGTGTCCATCCAGGAGCTGCTGTGTCCATCCAGGAGCTGCTGTGTCCATCCAGGAGTTGAATGTGTCCATCCAGGGGCAGTGGCTGCTGTGTCCATCCAGGTCAGGGGCTGCTGTGTCCATCCAGGGCAGGGTCTGCTGTGTTCATCCAGGGCAGGGGCTTCTCTGTCCATCCAGGGGAGGGGCTGCTGTGTACATCCAGAGACAGTGGTTACTGTGTCCATCCAGGGCAGGAGCTGCTGTGTCCATCCTGTGGTTGTTGTGTCCATCCAGGGGCAGTGGCTGCTGTGTTCATCCAGGGGTGCTCTGTCTGTCCAAGGAAGCCTAGTGTAAGAAAATATAAAAGCTAATAATATAATTTAAAAAAATAAGTGTTTCTGTACCCCAGTGTAATATATTATTTCTAGTTTTTTTTACTGTGACGCTGCCGGTCAGATCACAATGTAATATTCATAAATATATTGTGACACTATAAGTGATAGTGACCCTTTAAGTGTAAGCGCAGTGTAATATTCAACATGTATTGTGAGATTGTAAGTGGTAGTGCAGTGTAGTCATAAAAAATATTGTGACACTAAGTGGTAGTGCAGTGTAGTCATAAAAAATATTATGACACTAAGTGGTAGCACAGTGTATTCATAAAAAATATTGTGACACTGTAAGTGGAAATGCTGTGTAATATTCAACATGTATTGTGACATTGTAAGTGGAAACGCAGTGTATTCATAAAAAATATCGTGACACTGTAAGTGGAAACAAAGGGAAATATTCAACATGTATTGTGACAGTAAATGGTAGAGCAGTGTATTCATTAAAAATATTGTGACACTGTAAGTGGAAACGCAGTGTATTCATTAAAAATATTGTGACACTGTAAGTGGAAACGCAGTGTATTCATCAAAAATAATGTGACACTGTAAGTGGAAACGCAGTGTATTCATAAATAATATTGTGAAACTGTAAGTGGAAATGCAGTGCATTCATAAATAATATTGTGGGTAGTCCCACAAGGTAAACCATCCTTGACAAAGTGCATTACTGCATGAAATGCGTTGGATGGTGGGATAGCCGAAACATGGCAAACCGGAAGTGCGATCGTGACCACTTCCGGTGGTCGTAAGATGCCGATAAGGACCCGGAACATTGCCGCACTGCTGTGAGGAGGAAGAAGTGACCGCTACCAGGATGCAAAAGTAGGAATAGGGTCAGCTAGTTAGAACCTACCAGTGTCTCCAAAACATCAAGCAAGTGACACCGCCCTCAAAGCCCACAACATCAACAACCCCCACAGCCAGGCTTCACACAAATACCTGAAAAAAGCTATAAACACATAGTGGTTAATACCACAATCTCTAACTTAATTTTTTCTTCACAGGATTGCCCAGAGATCATATTATTTCATAATCTTTACCCTTTTATTACTTTTACTCTATTTTATAATTTCTTATCTTTTATTTTCTCAGATCCATAGTTGAACATTTTACTCATTATACAATCGTTCTTTTTTATACTTAATTAAAATTAATAAAATATATTGTGACACTGTAAGTGAAACCGCATTGTAATATTCAACAATAATAGTTAGCATAGTGAATTATTCATAAAAGTATTGATGCTGTAGGTCATTGATATTGCAGTGTATTACTTAAAATTGGTACAAATTGACGTGTGTTTTGTGTTGTGTTTGTTGATATGGAGAATGATCAGTTGAGAGGAGAGCAGGAACTACATACTAGTGCTGGAGGCCAGTGTCACCAGTTAAGGTGTGTCTACATCATCTACTAAAACTGATGCCCCAGGGCATACAGGGCTTAAGTCAGGGCATCTAAAATCATAGAAGCAATCTTTTACAAAGGTAAAAAAAAAAATCAAAGTTAAAGGTAGCTGCAGAAATATATACAATAGGCAATATGCCTATCACCACATGAAATGGCAAGGAAAGGCTTGGCCTTTATTTATGACTGGCAGTTCTGCCTCTTTTGTCAATGTATACCCTTCTCCCTGTAGACATTTCAAAAAGATGAAAATCGTTAAGGCAAAGGAACCAACTGTGTGGTCAGAAATGTCACAAATACCTGAGAAGTGTCTAAGGGGCATATTCAATTGGGAGCGAGGTTTAGCTAGATAAAAAACCTCACGCCCCATGCGGCCAATTTTGGAATACCGCAGGTATGTGTGCTCCCGATACCCGTTGTATTCAAAGTTAAAAAAGTGGTTGCGGGTTATTCAGAGCTGAAAAGCCCATGCCGCATAATTAAAAAAAAATATACAAATCTGCACTTACCTGGCCGATGGTCTTTGCAGATCCCAGTGGCATACCCTCTATCTTCTTACTGGAAAGGGGGCTGCTGGGAGTTCCTGTGGCTCATGGGAGGCTCCAGGGGCTTGTGGGAGGGGAAAGGGCTGCTGGTAGATGTAGTTCTCCCAGCGCCCATTCCGGGGGGCCACACATACATTGGGGGGGATACACATACAATGGGGGTCAAACACATAGTCATGCACACACACTCACTCATACACACACTTACAAACAGTAACAAACACACACACACTGACATACTCACCCTTCTGCAGAAGAGCCGGCTCCCGATGCTGGATGCAGAAGACAGCGCTGCAGAAGGTAAGTAATTAAGGACTAATTAAGCGCCGGGGACTCAGCAAGTTCAATGGATTTTTCCTTAAATTAATGATATAGGGAAAAATCTCACTTGCTCTGGAGGTGTGTGAAAAAAAACCTGCCGGACCTCAAAATAAAAAAAACATGCACCTAATTGAACAGCAAAAATCCTGCACCTACAGGAAATACATCGGAGGTGTGAGATTTTTGCTAATCTCGCAACCTATTGAATATGCCCCTAAGTGTGTCGGTGGGTGCCATGTGTGAGCCTGGCCTTTCCAAAACTGTACTCAAAGAGGAGCCACCTTCCACCACTTGTGCATCCTCTGCAAATGTGGGGATGATCAGCACAAGTAAATATGCTGACATAGAAATCAAGGATGCTTTTGTGGAAGTGCACCATGTTGGGGCGGATATTTGTGTAGCTGACGCTAATAAGGATGTTGATGATGAGTATGTTGTTTGTGTAAATTAGGCACCAGTGGAAACATTTGTTGCCCATGATAAGGGGACCTGAACCATATAGGAACGTCCTTCCTGTTATGTCTTCTACAGCGCATCCATCAATAGTGTTTGAAAAATTCAGAAACTTCGGTAAAAAAGTAACAACAAGCAGTCCAGCACCAGCTAGCTTTCTTCTCTGCTATATCCAAGCACCTACCATCTCCACCACCAACACTTTCATCAACAATATCTTCAATCATGTTCAGAAGTAGTCCTGCATCCAATTTGATAAGGCTAACTCAGTCCTACCCATCCTGGATTCCTCAGAACAATCCTTACGTGCTATGCCCACTGCTACTGATGGGAGTGTATCTTTATCCTAGAAAGGGACCAGGAAGACTACTACTAGTAGTATTTAAAAAAAAACAATTGATTGTTAAACAATCCTTTGCAAGGCAGAGCAAGTATGACAGCAGTCACCAAGTTGCACAGTGGATCACTGATGCCATAACATCTACAGTATGCTAGTATTAGATGTGCGTCCAATATCCGCCAATAATGCAGTGGGTTTTAGACAGTTAATTGAGGTCCTGTGTCCCCACAACTAAATCCCATTTAGGTTCCACTTCACTAGAAAAGCAATTCCCACCCTGTACAGGGATGTTAAAAGAAACTTAATTAGTGTCCGCCAAAATGCTGCTGTACCCACTGTCCACTTAACCACAGATACAGTCAGGTGCATAAATATTGGGACATTGACAGAACTTTCAAATTTTGGCCTCTATTCACCACCACAATGGCTTTGAAATGAAACAAACAAGATGTGCTTTAACTGCAGACTTTCAGATTTAATTTGAGGGTAATTACATCCAAATCAGGTAAACGGTGTATCAATTACAACGGTTTCTATATGTGCCTCCCACTTTTTAAGGGGCCAAAAGTAATGGGACTATCAACTCAAAAGCTATTTCATGGACAGTTGTGGGCTATTCCCTCGTTATTTCATTATCAATTAAGCAGGTAAAAGGTCTGGAGTTGATTCTAGGTGTGACATTTGCATTTGGAATCAGTTGCTGTCGACTCTCAATATGAGATCCAAAGAGCTGTCACTATCAGTGAAGCAACCATCATTAGGCTGAAAAATCAAAACAAACCCATCAGAGAGATAGCAAAAACATTAGGTGTGGCCAAATCAACTGTTTGGAACATTCTTAAAAAGAAAGAATGCACCGGAGAGCTCAGCAACAGTAAAAGACCCGGAAGACCACGGAAAACAACTGTGGTGGATGACAGAAGAATTATTTGACTGGTGAAGAAAAACCCCTTCACAACAGTTGGCCAAATCAAGAACACTCTCCAGGAGGTAGGTGTATATGTGTCAAAGTCAACAATCAAGAGAATACTTCACAAGAGTGAATATAGAGGGTTCACCACAAGATGTAAACCATTGGTGAGCCACAAAAACAGGAAGACCAGATTAGAGTTTGCCAAACAACATCTAAAAAAGCCATTACAGTTCTGGAACAACATCCTATGGACAGATGAGACAAAGATCAACTTGTAACAGAGTGATGGGAAGAGAAGAGTATGGAGAAGGAAAGGAACTGCTCATGATCCAAAACATAAAACCTCATCAGTGAAGCATGGTGGTGGTAGTGTCATGGCGTGGCCGTGTATGGTTGCCAATGGCACTGGTTCCGTTGTATTTATTGATGATGTGACTGCTGACAAAAGCAGCAGAATGAATACTGAAGTGTTTCGGGCAATATTATATGCTCATATTCAGTCAAATGCTTCAGAACTCATTGGACAGCGCTTCACAGTTCAGATGGACAATGACCCGAACCATACTGCAAAACCAACCAAAGAGTTTTTTAAGGCTAAAAAGTGGAATGTTATGCAATGACCAAGTCAATCCCCTGACCTGAATCCGATTGAGCATGCATTTCACTTGATGAAGACAAAACTGAAGGGAAAATGCTCCAAGAACAAGCAGGAACTGAAGACATTTGCAGTAGAGGCCTGGCAGAGCATCATCAGGGATGAAACCCAGCATCTGGTGATGTATATACGTTCCAGACTTCAGGCTGTAATTGCCTGCAAAGGATTTGCAACAAAGTATTAAAAAGTGAAAGTTAGATTTAGGATTGTTCAGTTTGTCCCATTACTTTTGGCCCCTTAAAAAGTGGGAGGCACATATAGAAACCATTGTAATTCTTACACCGTTCACCTGATTTGGATGTAATTACCCTCAAATGAAATCTGAAAGTCTGCAGTTAAAGCAAATCTTGTTTGTTTCATTTCAAAGCCATTGTGGTGGTGAATAGAGGCCAAAATATGAAAATTCTGTCAATGTCCCAATATTTATGGACCTGACTGTATATGGACAAGTGGAACAGGGCAAATGCAAGAATACATGACTGGAACTGCCCACTGGGTGGGTGTATTGGCATCAACACCACCAACAGCAGCAGCATCTAAGAAAAAGCAGCTCATTCAGAACACGCTACTTTGTGTATTTCAAGTTGCACTAAGAGCATACCGCTAAGAACCTCTTAGAAAAACTCAGGGAAATCATTGATAAATGGCTTACCCCACTTGGACTCTCATCAGGATTTGTGATTTCTGACAATGCCACCAATATTGTGAGAGCATTACACCTGGGTGAATTAAAACATGTCCCATGTTTTGCTCACACAATCAACTTTGTGGTGCAATATTTTTTTTTAAAAATGACAGGGGCGTGCAGGAGATTGCAGCACCTGCACGAAATTATGAATTTGAACTGTCACCAGCTGAAGCAAGAGGTAGTTACAGGGTGGAGCTCCATCCTTTATATGCTTCAGCGGATGGAGAAACAGCAAAAAGCCATACAAAGCTACACAACACATACTATGACATAGGAGGAGGAGGGGGAATGTATCTTACTCAAGCACAGTCAAAAATACTTTCCATGTTATGCAAAGTGCTGAAACCTGTCACCTGTGAAGTGAGTTCAGACACTGCCAGCTTGAGTCAGTGTTATGGTTTTCCTAGGATACCCTGTCTAAAACCCCAGAACTCATCAGATGAGGTCTTCTGCCATTAACAGCCACCTGTTGTTCTCTTAAAACTTGGAACGTTCAACGGCACTTAGGCGGCCATCTGGACTTAAACTCAGAGTAGTAGGGGTTCACAGATCTACCAGCAGTAGCAGGTTAAAAGATGATATCAACGAGAGCCAGTAGCAGCTAGTGCAGCACTCATGGTATAGATGCGGCTATAGATGCAGCTAATGGGACACTGGTGGTATGGATGCGGCAATTATAGCTATAGATGTGGTTAATGTAGCACTGGTGGTATAGATGCGGATATAGATGCAGCTAATGTGTCCCTGGTGGTATAGATGTGGCAATTGAAGCAATGACATGGCTAAAGAAGAACTGGTGGTATAGATGTCACAATTGCCGCTGGTAGCATTGATGCGGCTGGTACAGCCGGAGGAATTGATGCCACAAGTAGCTGGTAGAATTGATGTGGCTGGTATAGCCTGATGAATTGATGGAGCAAGTAGCTGGTAGAATTGATGTGGCTGGTATAGCCTGAGGTATTGATGCAGCAAGTAGCTGGTAGAATTGATGTGGCTGGTATAGCCTGATGAATTGATGCAGCAAGTAGCTGTAGAATTGATGTGGCTGGTATAGCCTGATGAATTGATGCAGCAAGTAGCTGTAGAATTGATGTGGCTGGTATAGCCTGAGGTATTGATGCAGCAAGTAGCTGGTTGAATTGATGTAGCTGGTATAGCCTGAGGAAGTGATGCAGCAAGTAGTTGGTAGAATTGATGTGGCTGGTATAGCCTGATGAATTTATGCAGCAAGTAGCTGGTAGAATTTATGTGGCTGGTATAGCCTGAGGTATTGATGCAGCAAGTAGCTGGTAGAATTGATGTGGCTGGTATAGCCTGAGGAAGTGATGCAGCAAGTAGTTGGTAGAATTGATGTGGCTGGTATAGCCTGATGAATTTATGCAGCAAGTAGTTGGTAGAAGTGATGTGGCTGGTATAGCCTGAGGAATTGATGCAGCAAGTAGTTGGTAGAATTGATGAGGCTGGTACAGCCTGAGAAATTGATGCAGCAAGTAGCTAGAAGAATTGACGTGGCTTGTATAGGCTGAGGAGTTGATGCAGCTAGTAGATGTAGAATTGATGTGGCTGGTAGAGTCTGAGGAGTAGATGCAGGAAGTAGCTGATAGAATTGTTGTGGCTGGAATAGCCTGAGGAGTTGATGCAGCAAGTAGCTGGTAGGATTGCTGTTGCTGGTTTATCCTATGGAATTGATGCAGCAAGTCTATGGTAGGATTGATGAGGCTGGTATAGCCTGAGGATTTAATGCAGCAAGTAGCTGGTAGGAATGATGTGGCTTGTTTAGCCTATGGAATTGATGCAGCAAGTAGCTGGTAGGTTTGATGTTGCTGGTTTAGCCTCAGGAGTTGTTGCAGCAAGTAGCTGGTAGAATTGAAGTGACTTTTATAGCCTGAGGGATTGATGCAGCAAGAAGTTGGTAGAATTGTTGTGGTTATTATAGCCTGAGAAAATGATGCAGCAATCTTATGATAGAATTAATGTGGCTGGTATAGCCTGAGTAGTTGATGCAACAAGTAGTTGGTAGAATTGATATAGGTGGTATAGCCTGAGGAGTTGATGTAACAAGTAGATGGTAGAATTGATGTGGTTGGTATAGCCTGAGGAATTGATATAGCAAGTAGCTGGTAGAATTGATGTGGCTGGTATTGCCTGAGGAATTGATGCAGCAAGTAGCTAGTAGAATTGATGTGGCTGGCATATCCTGATGAATTGATGCAGCTAGCAGCTGGTAGATTTGATGTGGCTGGTATAGCCTGAGGTATTGATGCCAAAATTAGCTGGTAGAATTGATGTGGCTGGTGTAGCATGAGGATGTGATGCAGCAAGTAGCTGATAGAATTGATGTGGCTGGAATAGCCTGAGGAATTGATGCTGCAAGTAGCTGGTAGAATTGATGTGGCTGGAATAGTCTAAGGATTTGATGCACTAAGTAGCTGGTAGAATTGATGTGGCTGGTATAGCCTCAGGAGTTGATATAACTAGTAGTTGGTAGAATTGATGTGGCTGGTATAGCCTGAGGAATTTATGCAGCTTGTAGTTGGTAGAATTGATGTGGCTGGTATAGCCTGAGGAATTTATACATCAAGTAGCTGATAGAATTGATGTGGCTGGTATAGAATGAGGAGTTGAAACACCAAGTTGGTGGTAGAATTGATGTGGCTGGTATAGTATGAGGAATTGATGTTCCTAGTAGCTGGAAGAATTGATGTGGCTTGTATAGCCTGAGGTATTGATGCCACAAGTACCTGGTAGAATTGATGTGGCTGGTATAGCCTAAGGAGTTGATGAACCAAGTAGTTGATAGAGTTGATGTGGCTGGTATATCCTTAGGATTTGATGCATGTATTAGCTGGTAGGATTGATGTGACTACTATAGCTTGAGGAATTGATGCAGCAAGTAGCTGATAAAATTAATGTGGCTGGTAAAGCCTGAGGAGTTGATGCAGCTAGTAGCTGGTAGAATTGATGTGGCTGGTATATCCTGAGGTATTGATGCCACAAGGAGCTAGTAGAATTTATGTGGCTTTTATAGCCTGAGGAATTGATGCAGCAAGTAGTTGGTAGAATTGATGTGGCTGGTATACCCTGAGGAATTGATGCAGCAAGTAGCTTGTAGAATTCATGTGGCTATTATAGCCTGAGGAATTGATGCAGCAAGTAGCTGGTAGGATTGAAGTGGCTGGTATAGCCTGTGGAATTGATGCAGTTAGTAGCAGGAAGAATTGATGTGGCTGGTAAAGCCTGAGGAGTTGATGCAGCCAGTAGCAGGTAGAATTGATGTGGCTGGTATTGCCTGAGGTATTGATGCAGCAAGTAGCTAGTAGAATTGATATGGCTGGTATATACTGATGAATTGATGCAGCAAGAAGCTGATAGAATTCATGTGGCTGGTATAGCCTGAGGAATTGATTCTGCAAGTAGCTGGTAGAATTGATGTGGCTGGAATAGTCTAAGGAGTTGATGCACCAAGTAGCTGGTAGAATTGATGTGGCTGGTATAGCCTGAGGAGTTGATGCAACTAATAGTTGGTAGAATTGATGTTCCTGGTATAGCCAGAGGAATTGATGCAGCAGGTAGAAATTATGTGGCTGGTATAGCCTGAGGAATTGATGCAGCAAGTAGCTGTTAGAATTGATGTGGCTGGTATAGCCATTGGAGTTGAAGAAGCTTGCAGCTGGTAGAATTGATGTGGCTGGTACAGCCTGTGCAATTGATGCAGATTGTATATGGTAGAATTGATGTGGCTGGTATAGCCTGAGGTGTTGATGCACCAAGTAGTTGGTAGAGTTGATGTGGCTTGTATAGCCTGAGGAATTGATGCAGCTATTAGCAAGTAGAATTGATGTGGCTGGTATATCCTAAGGTATTGATTCCATAAGTAGCTGGTAGAATTTATGTAGCTTTTATTGCCTTAGGAATTGATGGAGCAAGAAGCTGGAAGAATAGATGTGGCTGGTATAGCCTGAGGAGTTGATGCAGCTAGTAGATGGTATAATTGATGTGGCTGCTATAGCCTGAGGAGTTGATGCAGCAAGTAGCTTGTAGAATTGATGTGGCTGGTATAGCCTGAGGAATTGATGCAGCAAGTAGTTGGTAGAATTGATGTGGCTGGTACTGCCTGAGAAATTGATGCAGCAAGTAGCTGGAAGAATTGATGTGGCTGGTATAGGCTGGGGAGTTGATGCAGCTAGTAGATGGTAGAATTGATGTGGCTGGTATAACATGATGAATTTATGAAGCAAGTAGCTGGTAGAATTGATGTGGCTTTTACAGACTTGAGGAAGTGATACAGCAGTTAGTTGGTAGAATTGATGTGGCTGGTATAGCCTGATGAATTGAGGCAGCTATTAGCTGGTAGAATTTATGTGGCTGGTATAGCCTGAGGAATTGATTCCGCAAGTAGCTGGTAGAATTGATGTGGCTGGAATAGTCTAAGGAGTTGATGCACCAAGTAGCTGGTAGAATTGATGTGGCTGGTATTGCCTGAGGAGTTTATGCAACTAATAGTTGGTAGAATTGATGTGGCTGGTATAGCCTGAGGAATTTATGCAGCTTGTAGTTGGTAGAATTGATGTGGCTGGTATCGCCTGAGGAATTTATACATCAAGTTGCTGATAGAATTAATGTGTCTGGTATAGGAGTTGAAACACCAAGTAGGTGGTAGAATTGATGTGGCTGGTTTATTATGAGGAATTGATGAATCTAGTAGCTGGAAGAATTGATGTGGCTTGTATAGCCTGAGGTATTGATGCCACAAGTAGCTGGTAGAATTGATGTGGCTGGTAAAGCTTAAGGAGTTGATGCACCATGTAGTTGGTAGAGTTGATGTGGCTGGTATATCCTAAGGAATTGATGCATCTATTAGCTGGTAGGATTGATGTGACCGGTATAGCCTGAGGAATTGATGCAGCAAGTAGCTGATAAAATTAATGTGGCTGGTAAATCCTAAGGAGTTGATGCAGCTAGTAGCTGGTAGAATTGATGTTGCTGGTATATCCTGAGGTATTGATGCCACAAGGAGCTAGTAGAAATTATGTGGCTTTTATAGCCTGAGGAATTGATGCAGCAAGTAGCTGGTAGGATTGATGTGGCTGGTATAGCCCGAGGAATTGATGCAGCAAGTAGCTGGTAAAATTGATGTTTCTGGTAAAGCCTGAGGAGTTGATGCAGCTAGTAGCATGTAGAATTGATGTGGCTGGTATAGCCTGAGTTATTGATGCCACAAGAAGCTGGTAGAATTTATGTGGCTTTTATAGCCTGAGGAATTGATGCAGCAAGCAGCTGGTAGATTGATGTGGCTTTTATAGCTTGAGTAGTTGATGCAGCTAGTAGTTGGTAGAATTGATGTTCCTGGTATAGCCAGAGGAATTGATGCAGCAAGAAGATGGAAGAATAGATGTGGCTGGTATAACCTGAGGTGTTGATGCAGCAAGAAGTTGGAAGAATTGATGTCGGTGGGAAAGCCTGAGGTATTGATGAAACAAGTAGCTGGTACAATTTATGTGGCTTTTAAAGCCTGAGGAATTGATGCAGCAAGTAGTTGGTAGAATTGATGTGGCTGGTACAGCCTGAGGAATTGATGCAGCAAGTAGCTGGAAGAATTGATGTGGCTGGTATAGCCTGAGGAGTTGATGCAGCAAGTAGTTGGTAGAATTGATGTGGCTGGTACAGCCTGAGGATTTGATGCAGCAAGAAGCTGGAAGAATTGATGTGGCTGGTATAGCCTGAGGAGTTGATGCAGCAAGTAGCTGGTAGGATTGATGTGGCTGGTACAGCCTGAGGAGTTGATGCAGCAAGTAGTTGGTAGAATTCATGTAGCTGGTACAGCTTGAGGAATTGATGCAGCAAGTAGTTGGTAGAATCGATATGGCTGGTATAGCCTGAGGTATTTATGCAGCAAGTAGCTGGTAGGATAGATGTTGCAGGTAACTCCTGAAGAATTGATGCAGCAAGTAGCTGATAAGATTGATGTGGCTGGTATAGCCTGAGTAATTAATGCAGCAAGTAGCTGGTAGAATTGTTGTTGCTGGTATAGCCTGAGGAATTGATGCAGCAAGTACTTGGTAGGCTTGATGTTGCTGGTATAGCTTGAGGAATTGATGGAGCAAGTAGCTGGGAGAATTGATGTAGCTTTTATAGCCTGAGGAATTTATGCAGCTAGTAGCTTGTAGAATTGATGTGGCTGGTTTAACCTGAGGTATTGATGCCACAAGCAGCTGATAGAATTTATGTAGCTTTTATAGCCTGAGGAATTGATGCAGCAAGTAGTTGGTAGAATTGATGTGGCTGGTATAGCCTGAGGAATTGATGCAGCAAGTAGCTTGTAGAATTTATGTGGCTTTTATAGCATGAGGAATTTATGCAGCAAGTAGCTGGTAGGATTGATGTGGCTGGTATAGCCTGAGGAATTGATGCAGCAAGTAGCCGGTAGAATTGATGTGGCTGGTAAAGCCTGAGGAGTTGATGCAGCCAGTAGCAGGTAGAATTGATGTGGCTGGTATATACTGAGGTATTGATGCCACAAGAAGCTAGTAGAATTTATGTGGCTTTTATAGCCTGAGGAATTGCTGCAGCAAGCAGCTGGTAGAATTGATGTGGCTGGTCTAGCCTGAGGAGTTGATGCAGCTAGTAGCAGGTTAAATTGATGTGGCTGGTATATCCGGAGGTATTGATGACACAAGAAGCTGGTAGAATTTATGAGGCTTTTATAGCCTGAGGAATTGATGCAGCAAGCAGCTGGTAGAATTGATGTGGCTGGTATAGCCTGAGGAATTAAAGCAGCAAGTAGTTGGTAGAATTGACTTGGCTGGCATAGCCTGAGGATATGATGCAGCAAGCTGATGATAGAATTTATGTGGCTGGTATAGCCTAAGAAGTTGATGCAACAAGTAGTTTGTAGAATTAATATCGCTGGTATAGCCTGAGGAGTTGATGCAGCTAGTAGATGGTAGAATTGATGTGGCTGGTATAGCCTGAAGAATTGATGCAGCAAGAAGCTGGTAGAATTGATGTGGCTGGTACAGCCTGAGGAATTGATGCAGCAAGTAGCTGGAAGAATTGATATGGCTGGTATAGCCTGAGTAGTTGATGCAGCAAGTAGTTGGTAGAATTGATGTGGCTGGTATAGCCTGAGGAATTGATGCAGCAAGTAATTGGTAGAATTGATGTGGCTGGTTTAGCCTGAGGAGTTGATGCAGCTAGTAGATTGTATAATTGATGTGGCTGCTATAGCCTGAGGAGTTGATGCAGCAAGTAGCTTGTAGAATTGATGTGGCTGGTATAGCCTGAGGAATTCATGCAGCAAGTAGTTGGTAGAATTGATGTGGCTGGTACAGCCTGAGAAATTGATGCAGCAAGTAGCTGGAAGAATTGATGTGGCTGGTATAGGCTGAGGAGTTGATGCAGCTAGTAGATGGTAGAATTGATGTGGCTGGTATAACATGATGAATTTATGAAACAAGTAGCTTGTAGAATTGATGTGGCTGGTATAGCCCTAGGAATTGATGCAGCAAGTAGTTGGTAGAATTGATGTGGCTGGTACAGCCTGAGAAATTGATGCAGCAGTTAGTTGGTAGAATTGATATGGCTGGTATAGACTAAGGAGTTGATGTAGCTATCAGCTGGTAGAATTGATGTGGCTGGTATAGCTTGAGGAATTGATTCTGCAAGTAGATGGTATAATTGATGTGGCTGCTATAGCCTGAGGAGTTGATGCAGCAAGTAGCTTGTAGAATTGATGTGGCTGGTATAGCCTGAGGAAGTGAAGCAGCAAGTAGTTGGTAGGATTGATGTGGTTGGTACAGCCTGAGAAATTGATGCCGCAAGTAGCTGGAAGAATTGATGTGGCTGGTATAACATGATGAATTTATGAAGCAAGTAGCTGGTAGAATTGATGTGGCTTTTACAGATTGAGGAAGTGATGCAGCAGTTAGTTGGTAGAATTGATGTGGCTGGTATAGCCTGAGGAGTTGATGCAACTAATAGTTAGTAGAATTGATGTGGCTGGTATAGCCTGAGGAATTTATGCAGCTTGTAGATGGTAGAAATGATGTGGCTGGTATAGCCTGAGGAATTGATGCAGCAAGTAGCAGGTAGAATTGATGTGGCTGGTATAGCCTGGGGTATTGATGCAGCAAGTAGCTGCTAGTATTGATGTGGCTGGTATAGCTTGGGGAAGTGATTCAGCAAGTAGCTGGTAGAATTGATGTGGCTGGAATAGTCTAAGGAGTTGATGCACCAAGTAGCTGGTAGAATTGATGTGGCTGGTATAGCCTGAGGAGTTGATGCAACTAATAGTTGGTAGAATTGATGTGGCTGGTATAGCCTGAGGAATTTATGCAGCTTGTAGATGGTAGAATTGATGTGGCTGGTATCGCCTGAGGAATTTATACATCAAGTAGCTGATAGAATTAATGTGTCTGGTATAGGAGTTGAAACACCAAGTAGGTGGTAGAATTGATGTGGCTGGTATATTATGAGGAATTGATGAATCTAGTAGCTGGAAGAATTGATGTGGCTTGTATTGCCTGAGGTATTGATGTCACAAGTAGCTGGTAGAATTGATGTGGCTGGTAATGCTTAAGGAGTTGATGCACCATGTAGTTGGTAGAGTTGATGTGGCTGGTATATCCTTAGGAATTGATGCATCTATTAGCTGGTAGGATTGATGTGACCGGTATAGCCTGAGGAATTGATGCAGCAAGTAGCTGATAAAATTAATGTGGCTGGTAAATCCTGAGGAGTTGATGCAGCTAGTAGCTGGTAGAATTGATGTGGCTGGTATATCCTGAGGTATTGATGCCACAAGGAGCTAGTAGAAATTATGTGGCTTTTATAGCCTGAGGAATTGATGCAGCAAGTAGCTGGTAGGATTGATGTGGCTGGTATAGCCCGAGGAATTGATGCAGCTAGTAGCAAGTAGAATTGATGTGGCTGGTATATCCTGAGTTATTGATGCCACAAGAAGCTGGTAAAATTTATGTGGCTTTTATAGCCTGAGGAATTGATGCAGCAAGCAGCTGGTAGATTGATGTGGCTTTTATAGCTTGAGTAGTTGATGCAGCTAGTAGTTGGTAGAATTGATGTTCCTGGTACTGCCAGAGGAATTGATGCAGCAAGAAGCTGGAAGAATAGATGTGGCTGGTATAACCTGAGGTATTGATGCAGCAAGAATTTGGAAGAATTGATGTCGGTGGGAAAGCCTGAGGTATTGATGAAACAAGTAGCTGGTAAAATTTATGTGGTTTTTAAAGCCTGAGGAATTGATGTAGCTATCAGCTGTTAGAATTGATGTGGCTGGTATAGCCTGATGAATTGATGCAGCTATTAGCTGGTAGAATTGATGTGGCTGGTATAGCCTGATGATTTGATGCAGCTAGCAGATGGTAGAATTGATGTTACTGGTATAGCCTGAGGAATTGATGCAGCAAGTAGCTGGTAGTATTGATGTGGCTGGTATAGCTTGGGGAAGTGATGCAGCAAGTAGCTGGTAGAATTGATGTGGCTGGTATAGCCTGAGGAAGTGATGCAGCAAGTAGTTGGTAGAATTGATGTGGCTGGTATAGCCGGATGAATTGATGCAGCAAGTAGCTGGTAGAATTGATGTGGCTGGTATAGCCTGTGGTATTGATGCCAAATGTAGGTGGTAGAATTGTTGTGGCTGGTATAGCGTGAGGTATTGATGCAGGAAGTAGCTTGTAGAATTGATGTGGCCGGTATAGCTTGATTAATTGATGTGGCTGTTAGCAGGTAGAATTGATGTGGCTGGTATAGCCTGTGGTATTGATGCTAAAAGTAGCTGTTAGAATTGATGTGGCTGGCATAGCCTGAGGAATTGATGCAGCAAGTAGCTGGTAGAATTGATGTGGCTGGTAAAGCCTGTGGAGTTGATGGAGCCAGTAGCAGGTAGAATTGATGTGGCTGGTATATCCTGAGGTACTGATGCTACAAGAAGCTGGTAGAATTTATGTGGCTTTTATAACCTGAGGAAATGATGCACGAAGCAGCTGGTAGAATTGATGTGGCTGGTATAGCCTGAGGAGTTGATGCAGCTAGTAGCATGTAGAATTGATGTGACTGGTATATCATGAGGTATTGATGCCACAAGAAGCTGGTAGAATTTATGAGGCTTTTATAGCCTGAGGAATTGATGCAGCAAGCAGCTGGTGGAATTGATGTGGCTGGTATAGCCTGAGGAATTAATGCAGCAAGTAGTTGGTAGAATTGATTTGGCTGGTATAGCCTGAGGATATGATGCAGCAAGCTGATGATAGAATTTATGTGGCTGGTATAGCCTAAGTAGTTGATGCAACAAGTAGTTGGTAGAATTGATATAGCTGGTATAGCCAGAGGAGATGATGCAGCTAGTTGATGGTAGTATTGATGTGGCTGGTAAAGCCTCAGGAATTGATGCAGCAAGTAGCTGGTAGAATTTATATGGCAAGTACAGCCTGAGGAATTGATGCAGCAAGTAGCTAGAAGAATTGATATGGCAGGTATAGCCTGAGGAGTAGATGCAACAAGTAATTGGTAGAATTGATGTGGCTGGTACAGCCTGAGGAATTGATGCAGCAAGTAGCTGGAAGAATTGATGTGGCTGGTATAGCCTGAGGAGTTGATGCATCAAGTAGTTGGTAGAATTGATGTGGCTGGTACAGCCTGAGGAATTGATGCAGCAAGTAGCTGGAAGAATTGATGTGGCTGGTATAGCCTGAGGAGTTGACGCAGGAAGTAGCTGGTAGGATTGATGTGGCTGGTACAGCCTGAGGATTTGATGCAGCAAGTAGTTGGTAGAATTCATGTAGCTGGTACAGCTTGAGGAATTGATGCAGCAAGTAGTTGGTAGAATTGATATGGCTGGTAAAGCCTGAGGTATTTGTGCAGCAAGTAGCTGGTAGGATAGATGTTGCTGGTAACTCCTGAAGAATTGATGCAGCAAGTAGCTGATTAGATTGATGTGGCTGGTATAGCCTGAGTAATTAATGCAGCAAGTAGCTGGTAGAATTGATGTTGCTGGTATAGCCTGAGGAATTGATGCAGCAAGTACTTGGTAGGCTTGATGTTGCTGGTATAGCTTGAGGATTTGATGGAGCAAGTAGCTGGGAGAATTGATGTAGCTTTTATAGCCTGAGGAATTTATGCAGCTAGTAGCTTGTAGAATTGATGTGGCTGGTTTAGCCTGAGGTATTGATGCCACAAGCAGCTGATAGAATTTATGTATCTTTTATAGCCTGAGGAATTGATGCAGCAAGTAGTTGGTAGAATTGATGTGGCTGGTATAGCCTGAGGAATTGATGCAGCAAGTAGCTTGTAGAATTTATGTGGCTTTTATAGCATGAGGAATTTATGCAGCAAGTAGCTGGCAGGATTGATGTGGCTGGTATAGCCTGAGGAATTGATGCAGCAAGTAGCT
This sequence comes from Taudactylus pleione, assembly GCA_031769625.1. Lineage (NCBI taxonomy): Eukaryota > Metazoa > Chordata > Amphibia > Anura > Myobatrachidae > Taudactylus > Taudactylus pleione. The sequence goes on from JAUIMM010002374.1 coordinate 98,442, forward strand.
GATAAAATTAATGTGGCTGGTAAATCCTGAGGAGTTGATGCAGCTAGTAGCTGGTAGAATTGATGTGGCAGGTATATCCTGAGGTATTGATGCCACAAGGAGCTAGTAGAAATTATGTGGCTTTTATAGCCTGAGGAATTGATGCAGCAAGTAGCTGGTAGGATTGATGTGGCTGGTATAGCCCGAGGAATTGATGCAGCTAGTAGCAAGTAGAATTGATGTGGCTGGTATATCCTGAGTTATTGATGCCACAAGAAGCTGGTAAAATTTATGTGGCTTTTATAGCCTGAGGAATTGATGCAGCAAGCAGCTGGTAGATTGATGTGGCTTTTATAGCTTGAGTAGTTGATGCAGCTAGTAGTTGGTAGAATTGATGTTCCTGGTACTGCCAGAGGAATTGATGCAGCAAGAAGCTGGAAGAATAGATGTGGCTGGTATAACCTGAGGTATTGATGCAGCAAGAAGTTGGAAGAATTGATGTCGGTGGGAAAGCCTGAGGTATTGATGAAACAAGTAGCTGGTACAATTTATGTGGTTTTTAAAGCCTGAGGAATTGATGTAGCTATCAGCTGTTAGAATTGATGTGGCTGGTATAGCCTGATGAATTGATGCAGCTATTAGCTGGTAGAATTGATGTGGCTGGTATAGCCTGATGATTTGATGCAGCTAGCAGATGGTAGAATTGATGTTACTGGTATAGCCTGAGGAATTGATGCAGCAAGTAGCTGGTAGTATTGATGTGGCTGGTATAGCCTGGGGCATTGATGCAGCAAGTAGCTGGTAGTATTGATGTGGCTGGTATAGCTTGGGGAAGTGATGCAGCAAGTAGCTGGTAGAATTGATGTGGCTGGTATAGCCTGAGGAAGTGATGCAGCAAGTAGTTGGTAGAATTGATGTGGCTGGTATAGCCGGATGAATTGATGCAGCAAGTAGCTGGTAGAATTGATGTGGCTGGTATAGCCTGTGGTATTGATGCCAAATGTAGGTGGTAGAATTGTTGTGGCTGGTATAGCGTGAGGTATTGATGCAGGAAGTAGCTTGTAGAATTGATGTGGCCGGTATAGCTTGATTAATTGATGTGGCTGTTAGCAGGTAGAATTGATGTGGCTGGTATAGCCTGTGGTATTGATGCTAAAAGTAGCTGTTAGAATTGATGTGGCTGGCATAGCCTGAGGAATTGATGCAGCAAGTAGCTGGTAGAATTGATGTGGCTGGTAAAGCCTGTGGAGTTGATGGAGCCAGTAGCAGGTAGAATTGATGTGGCTGGTATATCCTGAGGTACTGATGCTACAAGAAGCTGGTAGAATTTATGTGGCTTTTATAGCCTGAGGAAATGATGCACGAAGCAGCTGGTAGAATTGATGTGGCTGGTATAGCCTGAGGAGTTGATGCAGCTAGTAGCATGTAGAATTGATGTGACTGGTTTATCATGAGGTATTGATGCCACAAGAAGCTGGTAGAATTTATGAGGCTTTTATAGCCTGAGGAATTGATGCAGCAAGCAGCTGGTGGAATTGATGTGGCTGGTATAGCCTGAGGAATTAATGCAGCAAGTAGATGGTAGAATTGATTTGGCTGGTATAGCCTGAGGATATGATGCAGCAAGCTGATGATAGAATTTATGTGGCTGGTATAGCCTAAGTAGTTGATGCAACAAGTAGTTGGTAGAATTGATATAGCTGGTATAGCCAGAGGAGATGATGCAGCTAGTTGATGGTAGTATTGTTGTGGCTGGTAAAGCCTCAGGAATTGATGCAGCAAGTAGCTGGTAGAATTTATATGGCAAGTACAGCCTGAGGAATTGATGCAGCAAGTAGCTGGAAGAATTGATATGGCAGGTATAGCCTGAGGAGTAGATGCAACAAGTAATTGGTAGAATTGATGTGGCTGGTACAGCCTGAGGAATTGATGCAGCAAGTAGCTGGAAGAATTGATGTGGCTGGTATAGCCTGAGGAGTTGATGCATCAAGTAGTTGGTAGAATTGATGTGGCTGGTACAGCCTGAGGAATTGATGTAGCAAGTAGCTGGAAGAATTGATGTGGCTGGTATAGCCTGAGGAGTTGACGCAGGAAGTAGCTGGTAGGATTGATGTGGCTGGTACAGCCTGAGGAGTTGATGCAGCAAGTAGTTGGTAGAATTCATGTAGCTGGTACAGCTTGAGGAATTGATGCAGCAAGTAGTTGGTAGAATCGATATGGCTGGTATAGCCTGAGGTATTTATGCAGCAAGTAGCTGGTAGGATAGATGTTGCTGGTAACTCCTGAAGAATTGATGCAGCAAGTAGTTGATTAGATTGATGTGGCTGGTATAGCCTGAGTAATTAATGCAGCAAGTAGCTGGTAGAATTGATGTTGCTGGTATAGCCTGAGGAATTGATGCAGCAAGTACTTGGTAGGCTTGATGTTGCTGGTATAGCTTGAGGAATTGATGGAGCAAGTAGCTGGGAGAATTGATGTAGCTTTTATAGCCTGAGGAATTTATGCAGCTAGTAGCTTGTAGAATTGATGTGGCTGGTTTAGCCTGAGGTATTGATGCCACAAGCAGCTGATAGAATTTATGTATCTTTTATAGCCTGAGGAATTGATGCAGCAAGTAGTTGGTAGAATTGATGTGGCTGGTATAGCCTGAGGAGTTGATGCAGCTAGTAGATGGTATAATTGATGTGGCTGCTATAGCCTGAGGAGTTGATGCAGCTGTAGCTTGTAGAATTGATGTGGCTGGTATAGCCTGAGGAATTGATGCAGCAAGTAGTTGGTAGAATTGATGTGGTTGGTACAGCCTGAGAAATTGATGCCGCAAGTAGCTGGAAGAATTGATGTGGCTGGTATAACATGATGAATTTATGAAGAAAGTAGCTGGTAGAATTGATGTGGCTTTTACAGATTGAGGAAGTGATGCAGCAGTTAGTTGGTAGAATTGATGTGGCTGGTATAGCCTGATGAATTGATGCAGCTATTAGCTGGTAGACTTGACGTGGCTGGTATAGCTTGAGGAATTGATTCTGCAAGTAGCTGGTAGAATTGATGTGGCTGGAATAGTCTAAGGAGTTGATGCACCAAGTAGCTGGTAGAATTGATGTGGCTGGTATAGCCTGAGGAGTTGATGCAACTAATAGTTGGTAGAATTGAAGTGGCTGGTATAGCCTGAGGAATTTATGCAGCTTGTAGATGGTAGAATTGATGTGGCTGGTATCGCCTGAGGAATTTATACATCAAGTAGCTGATAGAATTAATGTGTCTGGTATAGGAGTTGAAACACCAAGTAGGTGGTAGAATTGATGTGGCTGGTATATTATGAGGAATTGATGAATCTAGTAGCTGGAAGAATTGATGTGGCTTGTATTGCCTGAGGTATTGATGTCACAAGTAGCTGGTAGAATTGATGTGGCTGGTAATGCTTAAGGAGTTGATGCACCATGTAGTTGGTAGAGTTGATGTGGCTGGTATATCCTTAGGAATTGATGCATCTATTAGCTGGTAGGATTGATGTGACCGGTATAGCCTGAGGAATTGATGCAGCAAGTAGCTGATAAAATTAATGTGGCTGGTAAATCCTGAGGAGTTGATGCAGCTAGTAGCTGGTAGAATTGATGTGGCTGGTATATCCTGAGGTATTGATGCCACAAGGAGCTAGTAGAAATTATGTGGCTTTTATAGCCTGAGGAATTGATGCAGCAAGTAGCTGGTAGGATTGATGTGGCTGGTATAGCCCGAGGAATTGATGCAGCTAGTAGCAAGTAGAATTGATGTGGCTGGTATATCCTGAGTTATTGATGCCACAAGAAGCTGGTAAATTTATGTGGCTTTTATAGCCTGAGGAATTGATGCAGCAAGCAGCTGGTAGATTGATGTGGCTTTTATAGCTTGAGTAGTTGATGCAGCTAGTAGTTGGTAGAATTGATGTTCCTGGTATTGCCAGAGGAATTGATGCAGCAAGTAGCTGGAAGAATAGATGTGGCTGGTATAACCTGAGGTATTGATGCAGCAAGAAGTTGGAAGAATTGATGTCGGTGGGAAAGCCTGAGGTATTGATGAAACAAGTAGCTGGTACAATTTATGTGGCTTTTAAAGCCTGAGGAATTGATGTAGCTATCAGCTGTTAGAATTGATGTGGCTGGTATAGCCTGATGACTTGATGCAGCTATTAGCTGGTAGAATTGATGTGGCTGGTATAGCCTGATGATTTGATGCAGCTAGCAGATGGTAGAATTGATGTTACTGGTATAGCCTGAGGAATTGATGCAGCAAGTAGCAGGTAGAATTGATGTGGCTGGTATAGCCTGGGGCATTGATGCAGCAAGTAGCTGGTAGTATTGATGTGGCTGGTATAGCTTGGGGAAGTGATGCAGCAAGTAGCTGGTAGAATTGATGTGGCTGGTATAGCCTGAGGAAGTGATGCAGCAAGTAGTTGGTAGAATTGATGTGGCTGGTATAGCCGGATGAATTGATGCAGCAAGTAGCTGGTAGAATTGATGTGGCTGGTATAGCCTGTGGTATTGATGCCAAATGTAGGTGGTAGAATTGTTGTGCCTGGTATAGCGTGAGGTATTGATGCAGGAAGTAGCTTGTAGAATTGATGTGGCCGGTATAGCTTGATTAATTGATGTGGCTGTTAGCAGGTAGAATTGATGTGGCTGGTATAGCCTGTGGTATTGATGCTAAAAGTAGCTGTTAGAATTGATGTGGCTGGCATAGCCTGAGGAATTGATGCAGCAAGTAGCTGGTAGAATTGATGTGGCTGGTAAAGCCTGTGGAGTTGATGGAGCCAGTAGCAGGTAGAATTGATGTGGCTGGTATATCCTGAGGTACTGATGCTACAAGAAGCTGGTAGAATTTATGTGGCTTTTATAACCTGAGGAAATGATGCACGAAGCAGCTGGTAGAATTGATGTGGCTGGTATAGCCTGAGGAGTTGATGCAGCTAGTAGCATGTAGAATTGATGTGACTGGTATATCATGAGGTATTGATGCCACAAGAAGCTGGTAGAATTTATGAGGCTTTTATAGCCTGAGGAATTGATGCAGCAAGCAGCTGGTGGAATTGATGTGGCTGGTATAGCCTGAGGAATTAATGCAGCAAGTAGTTGGTAGAATTGATTTGGCTGGTATAGCCTGAGGATATGATGCAGCAAGCTGATGATAGAATTTATGTGGCTGGTATAGCCTAAGTAGTTGATGCAACAAGTAGTTGGTAGAATTGATATAGCTGGTATAGCCAGAGGAGATGATGCAGCTAGTTGATGGTAGTATTGATGTGGCTGGTAAAGCCTCAGGAATTGATGCAGCAAGTAGCTGGTAGAATTTATATGGCAAGTACAGCCTGAGGAATTGATGCAGCAAGTAGCTAGAAGAATTGATATGGCAGGTATAGCCTGAGGAGTAGATGCAACAAGTAATTGGTAGAATTGATGTGGCTGGTACAGCCTGAGGAATTGATGCAGCAAGTAGCTGGAAGAATTGATGTGGCTGGTATAGCCTGAGGAGTTGATGCATCAAGTAGTTGGTAGAATTGATGTGGCTGGTACAGCCTGAGGAATTGATGCAGCAAGTAGCTGGAAGAATTGATGTGGCTGGTATAGCCTGAGGAGTTGACGCAGGAAGTAGCTGGTAGGATTGATGTGGCTGGTACAGCCTGAGGATTTGATGCAGCAAGTAGTTGGTAGAATTCATGTAGCTGGTACAGCTTGAGGAATTGATGCAGCAAGTAGTTGGTAGAATCGATATGGCTGGTAAAGCCTGAGGTATTTATGCAGCAAGTAGCTGGTAGGATAGATGTTGCTGGTAACTCCTGAAGAATTGATGCAGCAAGTAGCTGATTAGATTGATGTGGCTGGTATAGCCTGAGTAATTAATGCAGCAAGTAGCTGGTAGAATTGATGTTGCTGGTATAGCCTGAGGAATTGATGCAGCAAGTACTTGGTAGGCTTGATGTTGCTGGTATAGCTTGAGGAATTGATGGAGCAAGTAGCTGGGAGAATTGATGTAGCTTTTATAGCCTGAGGAATTTATGCAGCTAGTAGCTTGTAGAATTGATGTGGCTGGTTTAGCCTGAGGTATTGATGCCACAAGCAGCTGATAGAATTTATGTATCTTTTATAGCCTGAGGAATTGATGCAGCAAGTAGTTGGTAGAATTGATGTGGCTGGTATAGCCTGAGGAATTGATGCAGCAAGTAGCTTGTAGAATTTATGTGGCTTTTATAGCATGAGGAATTTATGCAGCAAGTAGCTGGCAGGATTGATGTGGCTGGTATAGCCTGAGGAATTGATGCAGCAAGTAGCTGATAAAATTAATGTGGCTGGTAAATCCTGAGGAGTTGATGCAGCTAGTAGCTGGTAGAATTGATGTGGCAGGTATATCCTGAGGTATTGATGCCACAAGGAGCTAGTAGAAATTATGAGGCTTTTATAGCCTGAGGAATTGATGCAGCAAGTAGCTGGTAGGATTGATGTGGCTGGTATAGCCCGAGGAATTGATGCAGCTAGTAGCAAGTAGAATTGATGTGGCTGGTATATCCTGAGTTATTGATGCCACAAGAAGCTGGTAAAATTTATGTGGCTTTTATAGCCTGAGGAATTGATGCAGCAAGCAGCTGGTAGATTGATGTGGCTTTTATAGCTTGAGTAGTTGATGCAGCTAGTAGTTGGTAGAATTGATGTTCCTGGTACTGCCAGAGGAATTGATGCAGCAAGAAGCTGGAAGAAAAGATGTGGCTGGTATAACCTGAGGTATTGATGCAGCAAGAAGTTGGAAGAATTGATGTCGGTGGGAAAGCCTGAGGTATTGATGAAACAAGTAGCTGGTACAATTTATGTGGTTTTTAAAGCCTGAGGAATTGATGTAGCTATCAGCTGTTAGAATTGATGTGGCTGGTATAGCCTGATGAATTGATGCAGCTATTAGCTGGTAGAATTGATGTGGCTGGTATAGCCTGATGATTTGATGCAGCTAGCAGATGGTAGAATTGATGTTACTGGTATAGCCTGAGGAATTGATGCAGCAAGTAGCTGGTAGTATTGATGTGGCTGGTATAGCCTGGGGCATTGATGCAGCAAGTAGCTGGTAGTATTGATGTGGCTGGTATAGCTTGGGGAAGTGATGCAGCAAGTAGCTGGTAGAATTGATGTGGCTGGTATAGCCTGAGGAAGTGATGCAGCAAGTAGTTGGTAGAATTGATGTGGCTGGTATAGCCGGATGAATTGATGCAGCAAGTAGCTGGTAGAATTGATGTGGCTGGTATAGCCTGTGGTATTGATGCCAAATGTAGGTGGTAGAATTGTTGTGGCTGGTATAGCGTGAGGTATTGATGCAGGAAGTAGCTTGTAGAATTGATGTGGCCGGTATAGCTTGATTAATTGATGTGGCTGTTAGCAGGTAGAATTGATGTGGCTGGTATAGCCTGTGGTATTGATGCTAAAAGTAGCTGTTAGAATTGATGTGGCTGGCATAGCCTGAGGAATTGATGCAGCAAGTAGCTGGTAGAATTGATGTGGCTGGTAAAGCCTGTGGAGTTGATGGAGCCAGTAGCAGGTAGAATTGATGTGGCTGGTATATCCTGAGGTACTGATGCTACAAGAAGCTGGTAGAATTTATGTGGCTTTTATAGCCTGAGGAAATGATGCACGAAGCAGCTGGTAGAATTGATGTGGCTGGTATAGCCTGAGGAGTTGATGCAGCTAGTAGCATGTAGAATTGATGTGACTGGTTTATCATGAGGTATTGATGCCACAAGAAGCTGGTAGAATTTATGAGGCTTTTATAGCCTGAGGAATTGATGCAGCAAGCAGCTGGTGGAATTGATGTGGCTGGTATAGCCTGAGGAATTAATGCAGCAAGTAGTTGGTAGAATTGATTTGGCTGGTATAGCCTGAGGATATGATGCAGCAAGCTGATGATAGAATTTATGTGGCTGGTATAGCCTAAGTAGTTGATGCAACAAGTAGTTGGTAGAATTGATATAGCTGGTATAGCCAGAGGAGATGATGCAGCTAGTTGATGGTAGTATTGATGTGGCTGGTAAAGCCTCAGGAATTGATGCAGCAAGTAGCTGGTAGAATTTATATGGCAAGTACAGCCTGAGGAATTGATGCAGCAAGTAGCTGGAAGAATTGATATGGCAGGTATAGCCTGAGGAGTAGATGCAACAAGTAATTGGTAGAATTGATGTGGCTGGTACAGCCTGAGGAATTGATGCAGCAAGTAGCTGGAAGAATTGATGTGGCTGGTATAGCCTGAGGAGTTGATGCATCAAGTAGTTGGTAGAATTGATGTGGCTGGTACAGCCTGAGGAATTGATGTAGCAAGCAGCTGGAAGAATTGATGTGGCTGGTATAGCCTGAGGAGTTGACGCAGGAAGTAGCTGGTAGGATTGATGTGGCTGGTACAGCCTGAGGAGTTGATGCAGCAAGTAGTTGGTAGAATTCATGTAGCTGGTACAGCTTGAGGAATTGATGCAGCAAGTAGTTGGTAGAATCGATATGGCTGGTATAGCCTGAGGTATTTATGCAGCAAGTAGCTGGTAGGATAGATGTTGCTGGTAACTCCTGAAGAATTGATGCAGCAAGTAGTTGATTAGATTGATGTGGCTGGTATAGCCTGAGTAATTAATGCAGCAAGTAGCTGGTAGAATTGATGTTGCTGGTATAGCCTGAGGAATTGATGCAGCAAGTACTTGGTAGGCTTGATGTTGCTGGTATAGCTTGAGGAATTGATGGAGCAAGTAGCTGGGAGAATTGATGTAGCTTTTATAGCCTGAGGAATTTATGCAGCTAGTAGCTTGTAGAATTGATGTGGCTGGTTTAGCCTGAGGTATTGATGCCACAAGCAGCTGATAGAATTTATGTATCTTTTATAGCCTGAGGAATTGATGCAGCAAGTAGTTGGTAGAATTGATGTGGCTGGTATAGCCTGAGGAGTTGATGCAGCTAGTAGATGGTATAATTGATGTGGCTGCTATAGCCTGAGGAGTTGATGCAGCTGTAGCTTGTAGAATTGATGTGGCTGGTATAGCCTGAGGAATTGATGCAGCAAGTAGTTGGTAGAATTGATGTGGTTGGTACAGCCTGAGAAATTGATGCCGCAAGTAGCTGGAAGAATTGATGTGGCTGGTATAACATGATGAATTTATGAAGCAAGTAGCTGGTAGAATTGATGTGGCTTTTACAGATTGAGGAAGTGATGCAGCAGTTAGTTGGTAGAATTGATGTGGCTGGTATAGCCTGATGAATTGATGCAGCTATTAGCTGGTAGACTTGACGTGGCTGGTATAGCTTGAGGAATTGATTCTGCAAGTAGCTGGTAGAATTGATGTGGCTGGAATAGTCTAAGGAGTTGATGCACCAAGTAGCTGGTAGAATTGATGTGGCTGGTATAGCCTGAGGAGTTGATGCAACTAATAGTTGGTAGAATTGAAGTGGCTGGTATAGCCTGAGGAATTTATGCAGCTTGTAGATGGTAGAATTGATGTGGCTGGTATCGCCTGAGGAATTTATACATCAAGTAGCTGATAGAATTAATGTGTCTGGTATAGGAGTTGAAACACCAAGTAGGTGGTAGAATTGATGTGGCTGGTATATTATGAGGAATTGATGAATCTAGTAGCTGGAAGAATTGATGTGGCTTGTATTGCCTGAGGTATTGATGTCACAAGTAGCTGGTAGAATTGATGTGGCTGGTAATGCTTAAGGAGTTGATGCACCATGTAGTTGGTAGAGTTGATGTGGCTGGTATATCCTTAGGAATTGATGCATCTATTAGCTGGTAGGATTGATGTGACCGGTATAGCCTGAGGAATTGATGCAGCAAGTAGCTGATAAAATTAATGTGGCTGGTAAATCCTGAGGAGTTGATGCAGCTAGTAGCTGGTAGAATTGATGTGGCTGGTATATCCTGAGGTATTGATGCCACAAGGAGCTAGTAGAAATTATGTGGCTTTTATAGCCTGATGAATTGATGCAGCAAGTAGCTGGTAGGATTGATGTGGCTGGTATAGCCCGAGGAATTGATGCAGCTAGTAGCAAGTAGAATTGATGTGGCTGGTATATCCTGAGTTATTGATGCCACAAGAAGCTGGTAAATTTATGTGGCTTTTATAGCCTGAGGAATTGATGCAGCAAGCAGCTGGTAGATTGATGTGGCTTTTATAGCTTGAGTAGTTGATGCAGCTAGTAGTTGGTAGAATTGATGTTCCTGGTATTGCCAGAGGAATTGATGCAGCAAGTAGCTGGAAGAATAGATGTGGCTGGTATAACCTGAGGTATTGATGCAGCAAGAAGTTGGAAGAATTGATGTCGGTGGGAAAGCCTGAGGTATTGATGAAACAAGTAGCTGGTACAATTTATGTGGCTTTTAAAGCCTGAGGAATTGATGTAGCTATCAGCTGTTAGAATTGATGTGGCTGGTATAGCCTGATGAATTGATGCAGCTATTAGCTGGTAGAATTGATGTGGCTGGTATAGCCTGATGATTTGATGCAGCTAGCAGATGGTAGAATTGATGTTACTGGTATAGCCTGAGGAATTGATGCAGCAAGTAGCAGGTAGAATTGATGTGGCTGGTATAGCCTGGGGCATTGATGCAGCAAGTAGCTGGTAGTATTGATGTGGCTGGTATAGCTTGGGGAAGTGATGCAGCAAGTAGCTGGTAGAATTGATGTGGCTGGTATAGCCTGAGGAAGTGATGCAGCAAGTAGTTGGTAGAATTGATGTGGCTGGTATAGCCGGATGAATTGATGCAGCAAGTAGCTGGTAGAATTGATGTGGCTGGTATAGCCTGTGGTATTGATGCCAAATGTAGGTGGTAGAATTGTTGTGCCTGGTATAGCGTGAGGTATTGATGCAGGAAGTAGCTTGTAGAATTGATGTGGCCGGTATAGCTTGATTAATTGATGTGGCTGTTAGCAGGTAGAATTGATGTGGCTGGTATAGCCTGTGGTATTGATCCTAAAAGTAGCTGTTAGAATTGATGTGGCTGGCATAGCCTGAGGAATTGATGCAGCAAGTAGCTGGTAGAATTGATGTGGCTGGTAAAGCCTGTGGAGTTGATGGAGCCAGTAGCAGGTAGAATTGATGTGGCTGGTATATCCTGAGGTACTGATGCTACAAGAAGCTGGTAGAATTTATGTGGCTTTTATAGCCTGAGGAAATGATGCACGAAGCAGCTGGTAGAATTGATGTGGCTGGTATAGTCTGAGGAGTTGATGCAGCTAGTAGCATGTAGAATTGATGTGACTGGTATATCATGAGGTATTGATGCCACAAGAAGCTGGTAGAATTTATGAGGCTTTTATAGCCAGAGGAATTGATGCTGCAAGCAGCTGGTGGAATTGATGTGGCTGGTATAGCCTGAGGAATTAATGCAGCAAGTAGTTGGTAGAATTGATTTGGCTGGTATAGCCTGAGGATATGATGCAGCAAGCTGATGATAGAATTTATGTGGCTGGTATAGCCTAAGTAGTTGATGCAACAAGTAGTTGGTAGAATTGATATAGCTGGTATAGCCAGAGGAGATGATGCAGCTAGTTGATGGTAGTATTGATGTGGCTGGTAAAGCCTCAGGAATTGATGCAGCAAGTAGCTGGTAGAATTTATATGGCAAGTACAGCCTGAGGAATTGATGCAGCAAGTAGCTGGAAGAATTGATATGGCAGGTATAGCCTGAGGAGTAGATGCAACAAGTAATTGGTAGAATTGATGTGGCTGGTACAGCCTGAGGAATTGATGCAGCAAGTAGCTGGAAGAATTGATGTGGCTGGTATAGCCTGAGGAGTTGATGCATCAAGTAGTTGGTAGAATTGATGTGGCTGGTACAGCCTGAGGAATTGATGTAGCAAGCAGCTGGAAGAATTGATGTGGCTGGTATAGCCTGAGGAGTTGACGCAGGAAGTAGCTGGTAGGATTGATGTGGCTGGTACAGCCTGAGGAGTTGATGCAGCAAGTAGTTGGTAGAATTCATGTAGCTGGTACAGCTTGAGGAATTGATGCAGCAAGTAGTTGGTAGAATCGATATGGCTGGTATAGCCTGAGGTATTTATGCAGCAAGTAGCTGGTAGGATAGATGTTGCTGGTAACTCCTGAAGAATTGATGCAGCAAGTAGTTGATTAGATTGATGTGGCTGGTATAGCCTGAGTAATTAATGCAGCAAGTAGCTGGTAGAATTGATGTTGCTGGTATAGCCTGAGGAATTGATGCAGCAAGTACTTGGTAGGCTTGATGTTGCTGGTATAGCTTGAGGAATTGATGGAGCAAGTAGCTGGGAGAATTGATGTAGCTTTTATAGCCTGAGGAATTTATGCAGCTAGTAGCTTGTAGAATTGATGTGGCTGGTTTAGCCTGAGGTATTGATGCCACAAGCAGCTGATAGAATTTATGTATCTTTTATAGCCTGAGGAATTGATGCAGCAAGTAGTTGGTAGAATTGATGTGGCTGGTATAGCCTGAGGAGTTGATGCAGCTAGTAGATGGTATAATTGATGTGGCTGCTATAGCCTGAGGAGTTGATGCAGCTGTAGCTTGTAGAATTGATGTGGCTGGTATAGCCTGAGGAATTGATGCAGCAAGTAGTTGGTAGAATTGATGTGGTTGGTACAGCCTGAGAAATTGATGCCGCAAGTAGCTGGAAGAATTGATGTGGCTGGTATAACATGATGAATTTATGAAGCAAGTAGCTGGTAGAATTGATGTGGCTTTTACAGATTGAGGAAGTGATGCAGCAGTTAGTTGGTAGAATTGATGTGGCTGGTATAGCCTGATGAATTGATGCAGCTATTAGCTGGTAGACTTGACGTGGCTGGTATAGCTTGAGGAATTGATTCTGCAAGTAGCTGGTAGAATTGATGTGGCTGGAATAGTCTAAGGAGTTGATGCACCAAGTAGCTGGTAGAATTGATGTGGCTGGTATAGCCTGAGGAGTTGATGCAACTAATAGTTGGTAGAATTGAAGTGGCTGGTATAGCCTGAGGAATTTATGCAGCTTGTAGATGGTAGAATTGATGTGGCTGGTATCGCCTGAGGAATTTATACATCAAGTAGCTGATAGAATTAATGTGTCTGGTATAGGAGTTGAAACACCAAGTAGGTGGTAGAATTGATGTGGCTGGTATATTATGAGGAATTGATGAATCTAGTAGCTGGAAGAATTGATGTGGCTTGTATTGCCTGAGGTATTGATGTCACAAGTAGCTGGTAGAATTGATGTGGCTGGTAATGCTTAAGGAGTTGATGCACCATGTAGTTGGTAGAGTTGATGTGGCTGGTATATCCTTAGGAATTGATGCATCTATTAGCTGGTAGGATTGATGTGACCGGTATAGCCTGAGGAATTGATGCAGCAAGTAGCTGATAAAATTAATGTGGCTGGTAAATCCTGAGGAGTTGATGCAGCTAGTAGCTGGTAGAATTGATGTGGCTGGTATATCCTGAGGTATTGATGCCACAAGGAGCTAGTAGAAATTATGTGGCTTTTATAGCCTGATGAATTGATGCAGCAAGTAGCTGGTAGGATTGATGTGGCTGGTATAGCCCGAGGAATTGATGCAGCTAGTAGCAAGTAGAATTGATGTGGCTGGTATATCCTGAGTTATTGATGCCACAAGAAGCTGGTAAATTTATGTGGCTTTTATAGCCTGAGGAATTGATGCAGCAAGCAGCTGGTAGATTGATGTGGCTTTTATAGCTTGAGTAGTTGATGCAGCTAGTAGTTGGTAGAATTGATGTTCCTGGTATTGCCAGAGGAATTGATGCAGCAAGTAGCTGGAAGAATAGATGTGGCTGGTATAACCTGAGGTATTGATGCAGCAAGAAGTTGGAAGAATTGATGTCGGTGGGAAAGCCTGAGGTATTGATGAAACAAGTAGCTGGTACAATTTATGTGGCTTTTAAAGCCTGAGGAATTGATGTAGCTATCAGCTGTTAGAATTGATGTGGCTGGTATAGCCTGATGAATTGATGCAGCTATTAGCTGGTAGAATTGATGTGGCTGGTATAGCCTGATGATTTGATGCAGCTAGCAGATGGTAGAATTGATGTTACTGGTATAGCCTGAGGAATTGATGCAGCAAGTAGCAGGTAGAATTGATGTGGCTGGTATAGCCTGGGGCATTGATGCAGCAAGTAGCTGGTAGTATTGATGTGGCTGGTATAGCTTGGGGAAGTGATGCAGCAAGTAGCTGGTAGAATTGATGTGGCTGGTATAGCCTGAGGAAGTGATGCAGCAAGTAGTTGGTAGAATTGATGTGGCTGGTATAGCCGGATGAATTGATGCAGCAAGTAGCTGGTAGAATTGATGTGGCTGGTATAGCCTGTGGTATTGATGCCAAATGTAGGTGGTAGAATTGTTGTGCCTGGTATAGCGTGAGGTATTGATGCAGGAAGTAGCTTGTAGAATTGATGTGGCCGGTATAGCTTGATTAATTGATGTGGCTGTTAGCAGGTAGAATTGATGTGGCTGGTATAGCCTGTGGTATTGATCCTAAAAGTAGCTGTTAGAATTGATGTGGCTGGCATAGCCTGAGGAATTGATGCAGCAAGTAGCTGGTAGAATTGATGTGGCTGGTAAAGCCTGTGGAGTTGATGGAGCCAGTAGCAGGTAGAATTGATGTGGCTGGTATATCCTGAGGTACTGATGCTACAAGAAGCTGGTAGAATTTATGTGGCTTTTATAGCCTGAGGAAATGATGCACGAAGCAGCTGGTAGAATTGATGTGGCTGGTATAGTCTGAGGAGTTGATGCAGCTAGTAGCATGTAGAATTGATGTGACTGGTATATCATGAGGTATTGATGCCACAAGAAGCTGGTAGAATTTATGAGGCTTTTATAGCCAGAGGAATTGATGCTGCAAGCAGCTGGTGGAATTGATGTGGCTGGTATAGCCTGAGGAATTAATGCAGCAAGTAGTTGGTAGAATTGATTTGGCTGGTACAGCCTGAGGATATGATGCAGCAAGCTGATGATAGAATTTATGTGGCTGGTATAGCCTAAGTAGTTGATGCAACAAGTAGTTGGTAGAATTGATATAGCTGGTATAGCCAGAGGAGATGATGCAGCTAGTAGATGGTAGTATTGATGTGGCTGGTAAAGCCTCAGGAATTGATGCAGCAAGTAGCTGGTAGAATTTATATGGCAAGTACAGCCTGAGGAATTGATGCAGCAAGTAGCTGGAAGAATTGATATGGCAGGTATAGCCTGAGGAGTAGATGCAACAAGTAATTGGTAGAATTGATGTGGCTGGTACAGCCTGAGGAATTGATGCAGCAAGTAGCTGGAAGAATTGATGTGGCTGGTATAGCCTGAGGAGTTGATGCAGCAAGTAGTTGGTAGAATTGATGTGGCTGGTACAGCCTGAGGAATTGATGCAGCAAGTAGCTGGAAGAATTGATGTGGCTGGTATAGCCTGAGGAGTTGACGCAGGAAGTAGCTGGTAGGATTGATGTGGCTGGTACAGCCTGAGGAGTTGATGCAGCAAGTAGTTGGTAGAATTCATGTAGCTGGTACAGCTTGAGGAATTGATGCAGCAAGTAGTTGGTAGAATCGATATGGCTGGTATAGCCTGAGGTATTTATGCAGCAAGTAGCTGGTAGGATAGATGTTGCTGGTAACTCCTGAAGAATTGATGCAGCAAGTAGCTGATTAGATTGATGTGGCTGTTATAGCCTGTGTAATTAATGCAGCAAGTAGCTGGTAGAATTGATGTTGCTGGTATAGCCTGAGGAATTGATGCAGCAAGTACTTGGTTGGCTTGATGTTGCTGGTATAGCTTGAGGAATTGATGGAGCAAGTAGCTGGGAGAATTGATGTAGCTTTTATAGCCTGAGGAATTTATGCAGCTAGTAGCTTGTAGAATTGATGTGGCTGGTTTAGCCTGAGGTATTGATGCCACAAGCAGCTGATAGAATTTATGTATCTTTTATAGCCTGAGGAATTGATGCAGCAAGTAGTTGGTAGAATTGATGTGGCTGGTATAGCCTGAGGAATTGATGCAGCAAGTAGCTTGTAGAATTTATGTGGCTTTTATAGCATGAGGAATTTATGCAGCAAGTAGCTGGCAGGATTGATGTGGCTGGTATAGCCTGAGGAATTGATGCAGCAAGTAGCTGGTAGAATTGATGTGGCTGGTAAAGCCTGAGGAGTTGATGCAGCCAGTAGCATGTAGAATTGATGTGGCTGGTACATACTGAGGTATTGATGCCACTAGAAGCTGGTAGAATTTATGTGGCATTTATAGCCTGAGGAATTGCTGCAGCAAGCAGCTGGTAGAATTGATGTGGCTGGT
Organism: Taudactylus pleione; assembly: GCA_031769625.1. Taxonomy (NCBI): domain Eukaryota; kingdom Metazoa; phylum Chordata; class Amphibia; order Anura; family Myobatrachidae; genus Taudactylus; species Taudactylus pleione. The sequence goes on from JAUIMM010002374.1 coordinate 114,710, forward strand.
ATAGCCTGAGGAGTTGATGCAGCTAGTAGCAGGTAGAATTGATGTGGCTGGTATATCCGGAGGTATTGATGCCACAAGAAGCTGTTAGAATTTATGAGGCTTTTATAACCTGAGGAATTGATGCAGCAAGCAGCTGGTAGAATTGATGTGGCTGGTATCGCCAGAGGAATTAATGCAGCAAGTAGTTGGTAGAATTGATTTGGCTGGCATAGCCTGAGGATATGATGCAGCAAGCTGATGATAGAATTTATGTGGCTGGTATAGCCTAAGAAGTTGATGCAACAAGTAGTTGGTAGAATTGATATAGCTGGTATAGCCTGAGGAGTTGATGCAGCTAGTAGATGGTAGAATTGATGTGGCTGGTATAGCCTGAGGAATTGATGCAGCAAGTAGCTGGTAGAATTGATGTGGCTGCTACAGCCTGAGGAATTGATGCAGCAAGTAGCTGGAAGAATTGATATGGCTGGTATAGCCTGAGTAGTTGATGCAGCAAGTAGTTGGTAGAATTGATGTGGCTGGTATAGCCTGAGGAATTGATGCAGCAAGTAATTGGTAGATTTGATGTGGCTGGTACAGCCTGAGGAATTGACGCAGCAAGTAGTTGGAAGAATTGATGTGGCTGTTATAGCCTGAGGAGTTGATGCAGCTAGTAGATTGTATAATTGATGTGACTGCTATAGCCTGAGGAGTTGATGCAGCAAGTAGCTTGTAAAATTGATGTGGCTGGTATAGCCTGAGGTATTGATGCAGCAAGTAGTTGGTAGAATTGATGTGGCTGGTACAGCCTGAGAAATTGATGCAGCAAGTAGCTGGAAGAATTGATGTGGCTGGTATAGGCTGAGGAGTTGATGCAGCTAGTAGTTGGTAGAATTGATGTGGCTGGTATAACATGATGAATTTATGTAGCAAGTAGCTTGTAGAATTGATGTGGCTGGTATAGCCTGAGGAATTGATGCAGCAAGTAGTTGGTAGAATTGATGTGGCTGGTACAGCCTGAGAAATTGATGCAGCAGTTAGTTGGTAGAATTGATATGGCTGGTATAGACTAAGGAGTTGATGTAGCTATCAGCTGGTAGAATTGATGTGGCTGGTATAGCCTGATGAATTGATGCAGCTATTAGCTGGTAGAATTGATGTGGCTGGTGTACCCTGATGAATTGATGCAGCTAGCAGATGGTAGAATTGATGTTACTGGTAAAGCCTGAGGAATTGATGCAGCAAGTAGCAGGTAGAATTGATGTGGCTGGTATATCCTGGGGTATTGATGCTGCAAGTAGCTGGTAGTATTGATGTGGCTGGTATAGCCTGAGGAATTGATGCAGCAAGTAGCTGGTAGAATTGATGTGGCTGGTAAAGCCTGAGGAGTTGATGCAGCCAGTAGCAGGTAGAATTGATGTGGCTGGTACATACTGAGGTATTGATGCCACTAGAAGCTGGTAGAATTTATGTGGCATTTATAGCCTGAGGAATTGCTGCAGCAAGCAGCTGGTAGAATTGTTGTGGCTGGTATAGCCTGAGGAGTTGATGCAGCTAGTAGCAGGTAGAATTGATGTGGCTGGTATATCCGGAGGTATTGATGCCACAAGAAGCTGTTAGAATTTATGAGGCTTTTATAACCTGAGGAATTGATGCAGCAAGCAGCTGGTAGAATTCATGTGGCTGGTATAGCCAGAGGAATTAATGCAGCAAGTAGTTGGTAGAATTGATTTGGCTGGCATAGCCTGAGGATATGATGCAGCAAGCTGATGATAGAATTTATGTGGCTGGTATAGCCTAAGAAGTTGATGCAACAAGTAGTTGGTAGAATTGATATAGCTGGTATAGCCTGAGGAGTTGATGCAGCTAGTAGATGGTAGAATTGATGTGGCTGGTATAGCCTGAGGAATTGATGCGGCAAGTAGCTGGTAGAATTGATGTGGCTGCTACAGCCTGAGGAATTGATGCAGCAAGTAGCTGGAAGAATTGATATGGCTGGTATAGCCTGAGTAGTTGATGCAGCAAGTAGTTGGTAGAATTGATGTGGCTGGTATAGCCTGAGGAATTGATGCAGCAAGTAATTGGTAGATTTGATGTGGCTGGTACAGCCTGAGGAATTGACGCAGCAAGTAGTTGGAAGAATTGATGTGGCTGTTATAGCCTGAGGAGTTGATGCAGCTAGTAGATTGTATAATTGATGTGACTGCTATAGCCTGAGGAGTTGATGCAGCAAGTAGCTTGTAAAATTGATGTGGCTGGTATAGCCTGAGGAATTGATGCAGCAAGTAGTTGGTAGAATTGATGTGGCTGGTACAGCCTGAGAAATTGATGCAGCAAGTAGCTGGAAGAATTGATGTGGCTGGTATAGGCTGAGGAGTTGATGCAGCTAGTAGTTGGTAGAATTGATGTGGCTGGTATAACATGATGAATTTATGTAGCAAGTAGCTTGTAGAATTGATGTGGCTGGTATAGCCTGAGGAATTGATGCAGCAAGTAGTTGGTAGAATTGATGTGGCTGGTACAGCCTGAGAAATTGATGCAGCAGTTAGTTGGTAGAATTGATATGGCTGGTATAGACTAAGGAGTTGATGTAGCTATCAGCTGGTAGAATTGATGTGGCTGGTATAGCCTGATGAATTGATGCAGCTATTAGCTGGTAGAATTGATGTGGCTGGTGTACCCTGATGAATTGATGCAGCTAGCAGATGGTAGAATTGATGTTACTGGTAAAGCCTGAGGAATTGATGCAGCAAGTAGCAGGTAGAATTGATGTGGCTGGTATATCCTGGGGTATTGATGCTGCAAGTAGCTGGTAGTATTGATGTGGCTGGTATAGCCTGAGGAATTGATGCAGCAAGTAGCTGGTAGAATTGATGTGGCTGGTAAAGCCTGAGGAGTTGATGCAGCCAGTAGCAGGTAGAATTGATGTGGCTGGTACATACTGAGGTATTGATGCCACTAGAAGCTGGTAGAATTTATGTGGCATTTATAGCCTGAGGAATTGCTGCAGCAAGCAGCTGGTAGAATTGTTGTGGCTGGTATAGCCTGAGGAGTTGATGCAGCTAGTAGCAGGTAGAATTGATGTGGCTGGTATATCCGGAGGTATTGATGCCACAAGAAGCTGTTAGAATTTATGAGGCTTTTATAACCTGAGGAATTGATGCAGCAAGCAGCTGGTAGAATTCATGTGGCTGGTATAGCCAGAGGAATTAATGCAGCAAGTAGTTGGTAGAATTGATTTGGCTGGCATAGCCTGAGGATATGATGCAGCAAGCTGATGATAGAATTTATGTGGCTGGTATAGCCTAAGAAGTTGATGCAACAAGTAGTTGGTAGAATTGATATAGCTGGTATAGCCTGAGGAGTTGATGCAGCTAGTAGATGGTAGAATTGATGTGGCTGGTATAGCCTGAGGAATTGATGCGGCAAGTAGCTGGTAGAATTGATGTGGCTGCTACAGCCTGAGGAATTGATGCAGCAAGTAGCTGGAAGAATTGATATGGCTGGTATAGCCTGAGTAGTTGATGCAGCAAGTAGTTGGTAGAATTGATGTGGCTGGTATAGCCTGAGGAATTGATGCAGCAAGTAATTGGTAGATTTGATGTGGCTGGTACAGCCTGAGGAATTGACGCAGCAAGTAGTTGGAAGAATTGATGTGGCTGTTATAGCCTGAGGAGTTGATGCAGCTAGTAGATTGTATAATTGATGTGACTGCTATAGCCTGAGGAGTTGATGCAGCAAGTAGCTTGTAAAATTGATGTGGCTGGTATAGCCTGAGGAATTGATGCAGCAAGTAGTTGGTAGAATTGATGTGGCTGGTACAGCCTGAGAAATTGATGCAGCAAGTAGCTGGAAGAATTGATGTGGCTGGTATAGGCTGAGGAGTTGATGCAGCTAGTAGTTGGTAGAATTGATGTGGCTGGTATAACATGATGAATTTATGTAGCAAGTAGCTTGTAGAATTGATGTGGCTGGTATAGCCTGAGGAATTGATGCAGCAAGTAGTTGGTAGAATTGATGTGGCTGGTACAGCCTGAGAAATTGATGCAGCAGTTAGTTGGTAGAATTGATATGGCTGGTATAGCCTGAGTAGTTGATGCAGCAAGTAGTTGGTAGAATTGATGTGGCTGGTATAGCCTGAGGAATTGATGCGGCAAGTAGCAGGTAGAATTGATGTGGCTGCTACAGCCTGAGGAATTGATGCAGCAAGTAGCTGGAAGAATTGATATGGCTGGTATAGCCTGAGTAGTTGATGCAGCAAGTAGTTGGTAGAATTGATGTGGCTGGTATAGCCTGAGGAATTGATGCAGCAAGTAATTGGTAGATTTGATGTGGCTGGTACAGCCTGAGGAATTGACGCAGCAAGTAGTTGGAAGAATTGATGTGGCTGTTATAGCCTGAGGAGTTGATGCAGCTAGTAGATTGTATAATTGATGTGACTGCTATAGCCTGAGGAGTTGATGCAGCAAGTAGCTTGTAAAATTGATGTGGCTGGTATAGCCTGAGGAATTGATGCAGCAAGTAGTTGGTAGAATTGATGTGGCTGGTACAGCCTGAGAAATTGATGCAGCAAGTAGCTGGAAGAATTGATGTGGCTGGTATAGGCTGAGGAGTTGATGCAGCTAGTAGTTGGTAGAATTGATGTGGCTGGTATAACATGATGAATTTATGTAGCAAGTAGCTTGTAGAATTGATGTGGCTGGTATAGCCTGAGGAATTGATGCAGCAAGTAGTTGGTAGAATTGATGTGGCTGGTACAGCCTGAGAAATTGATGCAGCAGTTAGTTGGTAGAATTGATATGGCTGGTATAGACTAAGGAGTTGATGTAGCTATCAGCTGGTAGAATTGATGTGGCTGGTATAGCCTGATGAATTGATGCAGCTATTAGCTGGTAGAATTGATGTGGCTGGTGTACCCTGATGAATTGATGCAGCTAGCAGATGGTAGAATTGATGTTACTGGTAAAGCCTGAGGAATTGATGCAGCAAGTAGCAGGTAGAATTGATGTGGCTGGTATATCCTGGGGTATTGATGCTGCAAGTAGCTGGTAGTATTGATGTGGCTGGTATAGCTTGGGGAAGTGATGCAGCAAGTAGCTGGTAAAATTGATGTGGCTGGTATAGCCTGAGGAAGTGATGCAGCAAGTAGTTGGTAGAATTGATGTGGCTGGTATAGCCGGATGAATTGATGCAGCAAGTAGCTGGTAGAATTGATGTGGCTGGTATAGCCTGTGGTATTGATGCCAAATGTAGGTGGTAGAATTGTTGTGGCTGGTATAGCGATAGGTATTGATGCAGCAAGTAGCTGGTAGAATTGAAGTGGCTGGTATAGCCTGTGGTATTGATGCTAAAAGTAGCTGTTAAAATTGATGTGGCTGGCATAGCCTGAGGAATTGATGCAGCAATTAGCTGGTAGAATTGATGTGGCTGGTAAAGCCTGTGGAGTTGATGGAGCCAGTAGCAGGTAGAATTGATGTGGCTGGTATATCCTGAGGTGCTGATGCTACAAGAAGCTGGCAGAATTTATGTGGCTTTTATAGCCTGATGAATTGATGCACGAAGCAGCTGGGAGAATTGATGTGGCTGGTATAGCCTGAGGAGTTGATGGAGCCAGTAGCAGGTAGAATTGATGTGGCTGGTATATCTTGAGGTATTGATGCCACAAGAAGCTGGTAGAATTTATGAGGCTTTTATAGCCTGAGGAATTGATGCAGCAAGCAGCTGGTGGAATTGATGTGGCTGGTATAGCCTGAGGAATTAATGCAGCAAGTAGTTGGTAGAATTGATTTGGCTGGTATAGCCTGAGGATATGATGCAGCAAGCTGATGATAGAATTTATGTGGCTGGTATAGCCTAAGTAGTTGAGGCAACAAGTAGTTGGTAGAATTGATATAGCTGGTATAGCCAGAGGAGATGATGCAGCTAGTTGATGGTAGTATTGATGTGGCTGGTAAAGCCTCAGGAATTGATGCAGCAAGTAGCTGGTAGAATTTATATGGCAAGTACAGCCTGAGGAATTGATGCAGCAAGTAGCTGGAAGAATTGATATGGCAGGTATAGCCTGAGGAGTAGATGCAACAAGTAATTGGTAGAATTGATGTGGCTGGTACAGCCTGAGGAATTGATGCAGCAAGTAGCTGGAAGAATTGATGTGGCTGGTATAGCCTGAGGAGTTGATGCATCAAGTAGTTGGTAGAATTGATGTGGCTGGTACAGCCTGAGGAATTGATGCAGCAAGTAGCTGGAAGAATTGATGTGGCTGGTATAGCCTGAGGAGTTGACGCAGGAAGTAGCTGGTAGGATTGATGTGGCTGGTACAGCCTGAGGAGTTGATGCAGCAAGTAGTTGGTAGAATTCATGTAGCTGGTACAGCTTGAGGAATTGATGCAGCAAGTAGTTGGTAGAATCGATATGGCTGGTATAGCCTGAGGTATTTATGCAGCAAGTAGCTGGTAGGATAGATGTTGCTGGTAACTCCTGAAGAATTGATGCAGCAAGTAGCTGATTAGATTGATGTGGCTGGTATAGCCTGAGTAATTAATGCAGCAAGTAGCTGGTAGAATTGATGTTGCTGGTATAGCCTGAGGAATTGATGCAGCAAGTACTTGGTAGGCTTGATGTTGCTGGTATAGCTTGAGGAATTGATGGAGCAAGTAGCTGGGAGAATTGATGTAGCTTTTATAGCCTGAGGAATTTATGCAGCTAGTAGCTTGTAGAATTGATGTGGCTGGTTTAGCCTGAGGTATTGATGCCACAAGCAGCTGATAGAATTTATGTATCTTTTATAGCCTGAGGAATTGATGCAGCAAGTAGTTGGTAGAATTGATGTGGCTGGTATAGCCTGAGGAGTTGATGCAGCTAGTAGATGGTATAATTGATGTGGCTGCTATAGCCTGAGGAGTTGATGCAGCAAGTAGCTTGTAGAATTGATGTGGCTGGTATAGCCTGAGGAATTGATGCAGCAAGTAGTTGGTAGAATTGATGTGGTTGGTACAGCCTGAGAAATTGATGCCGCAAGTAGCTGGAAGAATTGATGTGGCTGGTATAACATGATGAATTTATGAAGCAAGTAGCTGGTAGAATTGTTGTGGCTTTTACAGATTGAGGAAGTGATGCAGCAGTTAGTTGGTAGAATTGATGTGGCTGGTATAGCCTGATGAATTGATGCAGCTATTAGCTGGTAGACTTGACGTGGCTGGTATAGCTTGAGGAATTGATTCTGCAAGTAGCTGGTAGAATTGATGTGGCTGGAATAGTCTAAGGAGTTGATGCACCAAGTAGCTGGTAGAATTGATGTGGCTGGTATAGCCTGAGGAGTTGATGCAACTAATAGTTGGTAGAATTGAAGTGGCTGGTATAGCCTGAGGAATTTATGCAGCTTGTAGATGGTAGAATTGATGTGGCTGGTATCGCCTGAGGAATTTATACATCAAGTAGCTGATAGAATTAATGTGTCTGGTATAGGAGTTGAAACACCAAGTAGGTGGTAGAATTGATGTGGCTGGTATATTATGAGGAATTGATGAATCTAGTAGCTGGAAGAATTGATGTGGCTTGTATTGCCTGAGGTATTGATGTCACAAGTAGCTGGTAGAATTGATGTGGCTGGTAATGCTTAAGGAGTTGATGCACCATGTAGTTGGTAGAGTTGATGTGGCTGGTATATCCTTAGGAATTGATGCATCTATTAGCTGGTAGGATTGATGTGACCGGTATAGCCTGAGGAATTGATGCAGCAAGTAGCTGATAAAATTAATGTGGCTGGTAAATCCTGAGGAGTTGATGCAGCTAGTAGCTGGTAGAATTGATGTGGCTGGTATATCCTGAGGTATTGATGCCACAAGGAGCTAGTAGAAATTATGTGGCTTTTATAGCCTGAGGAATTGATGCAGCAAGTAGCTGGTAGGATTGATGTGGCTGGTATAGCCCGAGGAATTGATGCAGCTAGTAGCAAGTAGAATTGATGTGGCTGGTATATCCTGAGTTATTGATGCCACAAGAAGCTGGTAAAATTTATGTGGCTTTTATAGCCTGAGGAATTGATGCAGCAAGCAGCTGGTAGATTGATGTGGCTTTTATAGCTTGAGTAGTTGATGCAGCTAGTAGTTGGTAGATTTGATGTTCCTGGTATTGCCAGAGGAATTGATGCAGCAAGTAGCTGGAAGAATAGATGTGGCTGGTATAACCTGAGGTATTGATGCAGCAAGAAGTTGGAAGAATTGATGTCGGTGGGAAAGCCTGAGGTATTGATGAAACAAGTAGCTGGTACAATTTATGTGGCTTTTAAAGCCTGAGGAATTGATGTAGCTATCAGCTGTTAGAATTGATGTGGCTGGTATAGCCTGATGAATTGATGCAGCTATTAGCTGGTAGAATTGATGTGGCTGGTATAGCCTGATGATTTGATGCAGCTAGCAGATGGTAGAATTGATGTTACTGGTATAGCCTGAGGAATTGATGCAGCAAGTAGCAGGTAGAATTGATGTGGCTGGTATAGCCTGGGGCATTGATGCAGCAAGTAGATGGTAGTATTGATGTGGCTGGTATAGCTTGGGGAAGTGATGCAGCAAGTAGCTGGTAGAATTGATGTGGCTGGTATAGCCTGAGGAAGTGATGCAGCAAGTAGTTGGTAGAATTGAAGTGGCTGGTATAGCCGGATGAATTGATGCAGCAAGTAGCTGGTAGAATTGATGTGGCTGGTATAGCCTGTGGTATTGATGCCAAATGTAGGTGGTAGAATTGTTGTGCCTGGTATAGCGTGAGGTATTGATGCAGGAAGTAGCTTGTAGAATTGATGTGGCCGGTATAGCTTGATTAATTGATGTGGCTGTTAGCAGGTAGAATTGATGTGGCTGGTATAGCCTGTGGTATTGATCCTAAAAGTAGCTGTTAGAATTGATGTGGCTGGCATAGCCTGAGGAATTGATGCAGCAAGTAGCTGGTAGAATTGATGTGGCTGGTAAAGCCTGTGGAGTTGATGGAGCCAGTAGCAGGTAGAATTGATGTGGCTGGTATATCCTGAGGTACTGATGCTACAAGAAGCTGGTAGAATTTATGTGGCTTTTATAGCCTGAGGAAATGATGCACGAAGCAGCTGGTAGAATTGATGTGGCTGGTATAGCCTGAGGAGTTGATGCAGCTAGTAGCATGTAGAATTGATGTGACTGGTATATCATGAGGTATTGATGCCACAAGAAGCTGGTAGAATTTATGAGGCTTTTAAAGCCAGAGGAATTGATGCTGCAAGCAGCTGGTGGAATTGATGTGGCTGGTATAGCCTGAGGAATTAATGCAGCAAGTAGTTGGTAGAATTGATTTGGCTGGTATAGCCTGAGGATATGATGCAGCAAGCTGATGATAGAATTTATGTGGCTGGTATAGCCTAAGTAGTTGATGCAACAAGTAGTTGGTAGAATTGATATAGCTGGTATAGCCAGAGGAGATGATGCAGCTAGTAGATGGTAGTATTGATGTGGCTGGTAAAGCCTCAGGAATTGATGCAGCAAGTAGCTGGTAGAATTTATATGGCAAGTACAGCCTGAGGAATTGATGCAGCAAGTAGCTGGAAGAATTGATATGGCAGGTATAGCCTGAGGAGTAGATGCAACAAGTAATTGGTAGAATTCATGTAGCTGGTACAGCTTGAGGAATTGATGCAGCAAGTAGTTGGTAGAATCGATATGGCTGGTATAGCCTGAGGTATTTATGCAGCAAGTAGCTGGTAGGATAGATGTTGCTGGTAACTCCTGAAGAATTGATGCAGCAAGTAGCTGATTAGATTGATGTGGCTGGTATAGCCTGAGTAATTAATGCAGCAAGTAGCTGGTAGAATTGATGTTGCTGGTATAGCCTGAGGAATTGATGCAGCAAGTACTTGGTAGGCTTGATGTTGCTGGTATAGCTTGAGGAATTGATGGAGCAAGTAGCTGGGAGAATTGATGTAGCTTTTATAGCCTGAGGAATTTATGCAGCTAGTAGCTTGTAGAATTGATGTGGCTGGTTTAGCCTGAGGTATTGATGCCACAAGCAGCTGATAGAATTTATGTATCTTTTATAGCCTGAGGAATTGATGCAGCAAGTAGTTGGTAGAATTGATGTGGCTGGTATAGCCTGAGGAGTTGATGCAGCTAGTAGATGGTATAATTGATGTGGCTGCTATAGCCTGAGGAGTTGATGCAGCAAGTAGCTTGTAGAATTGATGTGGCTGGTATAGCCTGAGGAATTGATGCAGCAAGTAGTTGGTAGAATTGATGTGGTTGGTACAGCCTGAGAAATTGATGCCGCAAGTAGCTGGAAGAATTGATGTGGCTGGTATAACATGATGAATTTATGAAGCAAGTAGCTGGTAGAATTGTTGTGGCTTTTACAGATTGAGGAAGTGATGCAGCAGTTAGTTGGTAGAATTGATGTGGCTGGTATAGCCTGATGAATTGATGCAGCTATTAGCTGGTAGACTTGACGTGGCTGGTATAGCTTGAGGAATTGATTCTGCAAGTAGCTGGTAGAATTGATGTGGCTGGAATAGTCTAAGGAGTTGATGCACCAAGTAGCTGGTAGAATTGATGTGGCTGGTATAGCCTGAGGAGTTGATGCAACTAATAGTTGGTAGAATTGAAGTGGCTGGTATAGCCTGAGGAATTTATGCAGCTTGTAGATGGTAGAATTGATGTGGCTGGTATCGCCTGAGGAATTTATACATCAAGTAGCTGATAGAATTAATGTGTCTGGTATAGGAGTTGAAACACCAAGTAGGTGGTAGAATTGATGTGGCTGGTATATTATGAGGAATTGATGAATCTAGTAGCTGGAAGAATTGATGTGGCTTGTATTGCCTGAGGTATTGATGTCACAAGTAGCTGGTAGAATTGATGTGGCTGGTAATGCTTAAGGAGTTGATGCACCATGTAGTTGGTAGAGTTGATGTGGCTGGTATATCCTTAGGAATTGATGCATCTATTAGCTGGTAGGATTGATGTGACCGGTATAGCCTGAGGAATTGATGCAGCAAGTAGCTGATAAAATTAATGTGGCTGGTAAATCCTGAGGAGTTGATGCAGCTAGTAGCTGGTAGAATTGATGTGGCTGGTATATCCTGAGGTATTGATGCCACAAGGAGCTAGTAGAAATTATGTGGCTTTTATAGCCTGAGGAATTGATGCAGCAAGTAGCTGGTAGGATTGATGTGGCTGGTATAGCCCGAGGAATTGATGCAGCTAGTAGCAAGTAGAATTGATGTGGCTGGTATATCCTGAGTTATTGATGCCACAAGAAGCTGGTAAAATTTATGTGGCTTTTATAGCCTGAGGAATTGATGCAGCAAGCAGCTGGTAGATTGATGTGGCTTTTATAGCTTGAGTAGTTGATGCAGCTAGTAGTTGGTAGAATTGATGTTCCTGGTATTGCCAGAGGAATTGATGCAGCAAGTAGCTGGAAGAATAGATGTGGCTGGTATAACCTGAGGTATTGATGCAGCAAGAAGTTGGAAGAATTGATGTCGGTGGGAAAGCCTGAGGTATTGATGAAACAAGTAGCTGGTACAATTTATGTGGCTTTTAAAGCCTGAGGAATTGATGTAGCTATCAGCTGTTAGAATTGATGTGGCTGGTATAGCCTGATGAATTGATGCAGCTATTAGCTGGTAGAATTGATGTGGCTGGTATAGCCTGATGATTTGATGCAGCTAGCAGATGGTAGAATTGATGTTACTGGTATAGCCTGAGGAATTGATGCAGCAAGTAGCAGGTAGAATTGATGTGGCTGGTATAGCCTGGGGCATTGATGCAGCAAGTAGATGGTAGTATTGATGTGGCTGGTATAGCTTGGGGAAGTGATGCAGCAAGTAGCTGGTAGAATTGATGTGGCTGGTATAGCCTGAGGAAGTGATGCAGCAAGTAGTTGGTAGAATTGAAGTGGCTGGTATAGCCGGATGAATTGATGCAGCAAGTAGCTGGTAGAATTGATGTGGCTGGTATAGCCTGTGGTATTGATGCCAAATGTAGGTGGTAGAATTGTTGTGCCTGGTATAGCGTGAGGTATTGATGCAGGAAGTAGCTTGTAGAATTGATGTGGCCGGTATAGCTTGATTAATTGATGTGGCTGTTAGCAGGTAGAATTGATGTGGCTGGTATAGCCTGTGGTATTGATCCTAAAAGTAGCTGTTAGAATTGATGTGGCTGGCATAGCCTGAGGAATTGATGCAGCAAGTAGCTGGTAGAATTGATGTGGCTGGTAAAGCCTGTGGAGTTGATGGAGCCAGTAGCAGGTAGAATTGATGTGGCTGGTATATCCTGAGGTACTGATGCTACAAGAAGCTGGTAGAATTTATGTGGCTTTTATAGCCTGAGGAAATGATGCACGAAGCAGCTGGTAGAATTGATGTGGCTGGTATAGCCTGAGGAGTTGATGCAGCTAGTAGCATGTAGAATTGATGAGACTGGTATATCATGAGGTATTGATGCCACAAGAAGCTGGTAGAATTTATGAGGCTTTTATAGCCAGAGGAATTGATGCTGCAAGCAGCTGGTGGAATTGATGTGGCTGGTATAGCCTGAGGAATTAATGCAGCAAGTAGTTGGTAGAATTGATTTGGCTGGTATAGCCTGAGGATATGATGCAGCAAGCTGATGATAGAATTTATGTGGCTGGTATAGCCTAAGTAGTTGATGCAACAAGTAGTTGGTAGAATTGATATAGCTGGTATAGCCAGAGGAGATGATGCAGCTAGTAGATGGTAGTATTGATGTGGCTGGTAAAGCCTCAGGAATTGATGCAGCAAGTAGCTGGTAGAATTTATATGGCAAGTACAGCCTGAGGAATTGATGCAGCAAGTAGCTGGAAGAATTGATATGGCAGGTATAGCCTGAGGAGTAGATGCAACAAGTAATTGGTAGAATTGATGTGGCTGGTACAGCCTGAGGAATTGATGCAGCAAGTAGCTGGAAGAATTGATGTGGCTGGTATAGCCTGAGGAGTTGATGCAGCAAGTAGTTGGTAGAATTGATGTGGCTGGTACAGCCTGAGGAATTGATGCAGCAAGTAGCTGGAAGAATTGATGTGGCTAGTATAGCCTGAGGAGTTGACGCAGGAAGTAGCTGGTAGGATTGATGTGGCTGGTACAGCCTGAGGAGTTGATGCAGCAAGTAGTTGGTAGAATTGATGTGGCTGGTATATCCTGAGGTACTGATGCTACAAGAAGCTGGTAGAATTTATGTGGCTTTTATAGCCTGAGGAAATGATGCACGAAGCAGCTGGTAGAATTGATGTGGCTGGTATAGCCTGAGGAGTTGATGCAGCTAGTAGCATGTAGAATTGATGTGACTGGTATATCATGAGGTATTGATGCCACAAGAAGCTGGTAGAATTTATGAGGCTTTTATAGCCAGAGGAATTGATGCTGCAAGCAGCTGGTGGAATTGATGTGGCTGGTATAGCCTGAGGAATTAATGCAGCAAGTAGTTGGTAGAATTGATTTGGCTGGTATAGCCTGAGGATATGATGCAGCAAGCTGATGATAGAATTTATGTGGCTGGTATAGCCTAAGTAGTTGATGCAACAAGTAGTTGGTAGAATTGATATAGCTGGTATAGCCAGAGGAGATGATGCAGCTAGTAGATGGTAGTATTGATGTGGCTGGTAAAGCCTCAGGAATTGATGCAGCAAGTAGCTGGTAGAATTTATATGGCAAGTACAACCTGAGGAATTGATGCAGCAAGTAGCTGGAAGAATTGATATGGCAGGTATAGCCTGAGGAGTAGATGCAACAAGTAATTGGTAGAATTGATGTGGCTGGTACAGCCTGAGGAATTGATGCAGCAGGTAGCTGGAAGAATTGATGTGGCTGGTATAGCCTGAGGAGTTGATGCAGCAAGTAGTTGGTAGAATTGATGTGGCTGGTACAGCCTGAGGAATTGATGCAGCAAGTAGCTGGAAGAATTGATGTGGCTGGTATAGCCTGAGGAGTTGATGCAGGAAGTAGCTGGTAGGATTGATGTGGCTGGTACAGCCTGAGGAGTTGATGCAGCAAGTAGTTGGTAGAATTCATGTAGCTGGTACAGCTTGAGGAATTGATGCAGCAAGTAGTTGGTAGGATCGATATGGCTGGTATAGCCTGAGGTATTTATGCAGCAAGTAGCTGGTAGGATAGATGTTGCTGGTAACTCCTGAAGAATTGATGCAGCAAGTAGCTGATTAGATTGATGTGGCTGGTATAGCCTGAGTAATTAATGCAGCAAGTAGCTGGTAGAATTGATGTTGCTGGTATAGCCTGAGGAATTGATGCAGCAAGTACTTGGTTGGCTTGATGTTGCTGGTATAGCTTGAGGAATTTATGGAGCAAGTAGCTGGGAGAATTGATGTAGCATTTATAGCCTGAGGAATTTATGCAGCTAGTAGCTTGTAGAATTGATGTGGCTGGTTTAGCCTGAGGTATTGATGCCACAAGCAGCTGATAGAATTTATGTATCTTTTATAGCCTGAGGAATTGATGCAGCAAGTAGTTGGTAGAATTGATGTGGCTGGTATAGCCTGAGGAATTGATGCAGCAAGTAGCTTGTAGAATTTATGTGGCTTTTATAGCATGAGGAATTTATGCAGCAAGTAGCTGGCAGGATTGATGTGGCTGGTATAGCCTGAGGAATTGATGCAGCAAGTAGCTGGTAGAATTGATGTGGCTGGTAAAGCCTGAGGAGTTGATGCAGCCAGTAGCAGGTAGAATTGATGTGGCTGGTACATACTGAGGTATTTATGCCACTAGAAGCTGGTAGAATTTATGTGGCATTTATAGCCTGAGGAATTGCTGCAGCAAGCAGCTGGTAGAATTGATGTGGCTGGTATAGCCTGAGGAGTTGATGCAGCTAGTAGCAGGTAGAATTGATGTGGCTGGTATATCCGGAGGTATTGATGCCACAAGAAGCTGTTAGAATTTATGAGGCTTTTATAACCTGAGGAATTGATGCAGCAAGCAGCTGGTAGAATTGATGTGGCTGGTATAGCCAGAGGAATTAATGCAGCAAGTAGTTGGTAGAATTGATTTGGCTGGCATAGCCTGAGGATATGATGCAGCAAGCTGATGATAGAATTTATGTGGCTGGTATAGCCTAAGAAGTTGATGCAACAAGTAGTTGGTAGAATTGATATAGCTGGTATAGCCTGAGGAGTTGATGCAGCTAGTAGATGGTAGAATTGATGTGGCTGGTATAGCCTGAGGAATTGATGCAGCAAGTAGCTGGTAGAATTGATGTGGCTGCTACAGCCTGAGGAATTGATGCAGCAAGTAGCTGGAAGAATTGATATGGCTGGTATAGCCTGAGTAGTTGATGCAGCAAGTAGTTGGTAGAATTGATGTGGCTGGTATAGCCTGAGGAATTGATGCAGCAAGTAATTGGTAGATTTGATGTGGCTGGTACAGCCTGAGGAATTGACGCAGCAAGTAGTTGGAAGAATTGATGTGGCTGTTATAGCCTGAGGAGTTGATGCAGCTAGTAGATTGTATAATTGATGTGGCTGCTATAGCCTGAGGAGTTGATGCAGCAAGTAGCTTGTAAAATTGATGTGGCTGGTATAGCCTGAGGAATTGATGCAGCAAGTAGTTGGTAGAATTGATGTGGCTGGTACAGCCTGAGAAATTGATGCAGCAAGTAGCTGGAAGAATTGATGTGGCTGGTATAGGCTGAGGAGTTGATGCAGCTAGTAGTTGGTAGAATTGATGTGGCTGGTATAACATGATGAATTTATGTAGCAAGTAGCTTGTAGAATTGATGTGGCTGGTATAGCCTGAGGAATTGATGCAGCAAGTAGTTGGTAGAATTGATGTGGCTGGTACAGCCTGAGAAATTGATGCAGCAGTTAGTTGGTAGAATTGATATGGCTGGTATAGACTAAGGAGTTGATGTAGCTATCAGCTGGTAGAATTTATGTGGCTGGTATAGCCTGATGAATTGATGCAGCTATTAGCTGGTAGAATTGATGTGGCTGGTGTACCCTGATGAATTGATGCAGCTAGCAGATGGTAGAATTGATGTTACTGGTAAAGCCTGAGGAATTGATGCAGCAAGTAGCAGGTAGAATTGATGTGGCTGGTATATCCTGGGGTATTGATGCTGCAAGTAGCTGGTAGTATTGATGTGGCTGGTATAGCTTGGGGAAGTGATGCAGCAAGTAGCTGGTAAAATTGATGTGGCTGGTATAGCCTGAGGAAGTGATGCAGCAAGTAGTTGGTAGAATTGATGTGGCTGGTATAGCCGGATGAATTGATGCAGCAAGTAGCTGGTAGAATTAATGTGGCTGGTATAGCCTGTGGTATTGATGCCAAATGTAGGTGGTAGAATTGTTGTGGCTGGTATAGCGATAGGTATTGATGCAGCAAGTAGCTGGTAGAATTGATGTGGCCGGTATAGCTTGATTAATTGATGTGGCTATTAGCGGGTAGAATTGATGTGGCTGGTATAGCCTGTGGTATTGATGCTAAAAGTAGCTGTTAAAATTGATGTGGCTGGCATAGCCTGAGGAGTTGATGGAGCCAGTAGCAGGTAGAATTGATGTGGCTGGTATATCCTGAGGTACTGATGCTACAAGAAGCTGGCAGAATTTATGTGGCTTTTATAGCCTGATGAATTGATGCACGAAGCAGCTGGGAGAATTGATGTGGCTGGTATAGCCTGAGGAGTTGATGCAGCTAGTAGCAGGTAGAATTGATGTGGCTGGTATATCTTGAGGTATTGATGCCACAAGAAGCTGGTAGAATTTATGAGGCTTTTATAGCCTGAGGAATTGATGCAGCAAGCAGCTGGTGGAATTGATGTGGCTGGTATAGCCTAAGGAATTAATGCAGCAAGTAGTTGGTAGAATTGATTTGGCTGGTATAGCCTGAGGATATGATGCAGCAAGCTGATGATAGAATTTATGTGGCTGTTATAGCCTAAGTAGTTGATGCAACAAGTAGTTGGTAGAATTGATATAGCTAGTATAGCCTGAGGAGTTGTTGCAGCTAGTAGAAGGTAATATTGATGTGGCTGGTAAAGCCTGAGGAAGTGATGCAGCAAGTAGCTGGAAGAATTGTTATGGCTGGTATAGCCTGAGGAGTAGATGCAGCAAGTAGTTGGTAGAATTGATGTGGCTGGTATAGCCTGAGGAATTGATGCAGCATGTAATTGGTAAAATTGATGTGGCTGGTACAGCCTGAGGAATTTATGCAGCAAGTCGTTGGAAGAATTGATGTTGCTGGTATAGCCTGAGGAGTTGATGCAGCTTGTAGATGGTAAAATTGATGTGGCTGCTATAGCCTGAGGAGTTGATGCAGCAAGTAGCTGGTAGAATTGATGTGGCTGGTATAGCCTGGTGAAGTGATGCAGCAAGTAGCTGGTAAAATTGATGTTGCTGGTATAGCCAGAGGAAGTGATGCAGCTAGTAGCTGGTAGAATTGATGTGACTAGAATAGCCTGAGGTATTGATGCAGCAAGTAGCTGGTAGAATTGATGTGGCTAGTATAGCCTGAGCAAGTCATGCAGCAAGAAGTTGGTAGAATTGATGTGGCTGGTATAGCCTTATGAATTGATTCAGCAAGTAGCTGGTAGAATTGATGTGGCTGGTAAAGCCTGTGGTATTGATGCCAAAAGTAGGTGGTAGAATTGATGTGGCTGGTATAGCCTTAGGAATTGATTCAGCAAGTAGCTGGTAGAATTGATGTGGCTGGTAAAGCCTGTGGTATTGATGCAAAAGTAGGTGGTAGAATTGATGTGGCTGGTATAGCCTGAGGTATTGATGCAGCAAGTAGCTTGTAGAATTGATGTGGCTGGTATAGCCTGAGGAATTGATGCAGCAAGTAGCTGGTAGAATTGATGTGGTTGGTATAGCTTGATGAATTGATGTGGCTATTAGCTGGTAGAATTGATGTGGCTGGTATAGCCTGTGGTATTGATGCCAAAAGTAGCTGGTAGAATTGATGTGGCTGGTATAGCCTGAGGAATTGATGCAGCAAGCAGCTGGTAGAATTGATGTGGCTGGTATAGCCTGTGCAATTGATGCAGATTGTTTCTGGTAGAATTGATGTGGCTGGTATAGCCTGAGGTGTAGATGCACCAAATATTTGAAAGAGTTGATGTGGCTTGTATAGCCTGAGGAGTTGATGCAGCTAGTAGCAGGTAGAATTGATGTGGCTGGTATATCCTGAGGTATTGATGCCATAAGATGCTGGTAGATTTATGCGGCTTTTATAGCCTGAGTAGTTGATGCAGCAAGTAGAGGTAGAATTGATATAGCTGGTATAGCCAGAGGAGTTGATGCAGCTAGTAGTTGGTAGAATTGATGTTCCTGGTATAGCCTATGGAATTGATGCAGCAATTAGCTGATAGAATTGATGTGGCTGGTATAGCCATTGGAGTTGAAGAAGCTTGCAGCTTGTAGATTTGATGTGGCTGGTATAGCCTGAGGTGTTGATGCACCAAGTGGTTGGAAGAGTTGATGTGGCTTGTATAGCCTGAGGAATTGATGCAGCTATTAGCTGGTAGAATAGATGTGCCCGGTATAGCTTGAAGAATTAATGTGACTATTAGCTGGTAGAATTGATGTGGCTGATATAGCCTGTGGTATTGATGCCAAAAGTAGCTGGTAGAATTGATGTGGCTGGTATAGCCTGAGGAATTGATGCAGCAAGTAGCTGGTAGAATTGATGTGGCTGGTATATCCTGAGGTATTGATGCCATAAGTAGCTGGTAGAATTTATGTAGTATTTATAGCCTTAAGAATTGATGCAACAAGTTTCTGGTAGGATTGATGTGGCTGGTATAGTCTGAGGAATTGATGCAGCTGTTATCTGGTAGAATTGATGTGGGTGGTATAGCCTGAGGTATTGATGCCAATAGTAGCTGGTAGAATTTAAGTGGCTTTTACGGCCTGAGGAATTGAAGCAGCAAGTAGCTGGAGAGAACAGATATGGCTGGTATTGCCTGAGGTATTGATGTTGCAAGCAGCTGGCAAAGTTGATGTGGGTAGGAAAGCCTGAGGCATTGATGAAACAAGTAGCTGGTAGAATTTATGTGGGTTTATAGCCTGAGGAATTGATGCAGCAAGTAGTTGGTAGAATTGATGTTGCTGGTACAGCCTGAGGAATTGATGAAGCAAGTAGCTGGAAGAAATGATGTGGCAGGTATAGCCTAAATAGTTGATGCAACAAGTAGTTGGTAGAATTGATATAGCTGGTATAGCCTGAGGAGTTGATGCAGCTAGTAAGTGGTAGAATTGATGTGGCTTTTAATGCCTGAGGAATTGATGCAGCAAGTAGCTGGTAGATTTGATGTGGCTGGTATATCCTAAGGTATTGATGCCATAAGTAGCTGGTAGAATTTAAGTTGCTTTTATAGCCTTAGGAATTGATGCAACAAGTTTCTGGTAGGATTGATTTGGCTGGTATATTCTGAGGAATTGATGCAGCTGTTAGTTGGTCGAATTGATGTGGCTGGTATAGCCTGAGGATTTGATGCAGCTATTAGCTGGTAGAATTGATGTGGCTGGTGTAGCCTGTGGAGTTGATGCAACTAGTAGCTGGAAGAATTGATGTGGATGGTATAGCCTGAGTTATTGATGCCACAAGTAGCTGGTAGAATTTATGTGGCTTTTACGGCCTGAGGAATTAAAGCAGCAAGTAGCTGGTAGAATTGATGTGGCTGGTATAGCATGAGGAGTTTATGCAGCTAGTATCTTGTAGAATTGATGTGGCTGGTATAGCCTGAGGATATGATGCATGAAACTGATGATAGAATTTATGTGGCTTGTACAGCCTGAGGAGTTGATGCAGCTAGTAGATGGTAGAATTGATGTGGCCTTTTATAGCCAGAGGATTTGATGCAGCAAGTAGCTGGTAGAATTGATGTGGCTGGTATTGCCTGAGGGAATGATGCAACAAATAGCTGGAAAAATTGATGTTGCTGGTATATCCTGAGAAATAGATGCAGCAAGTAGATGATAGATTTAATGTGGCTGGAATAGCCTGATGAATTGATGCAGCTAGTAGCTGGTAGAATTGAAGTTACTGGTATAGCCTGAGGTATTGATGGCAAAATTAGCTGGCAGAATTGATGTGGCTGGTATAGCCTGAGGGATTGATGCAGCAAATAGCTGGAAAAATTGATGTGGCTGGTATAGCCTGAAGAATTGATGCAGCTAGTAGTTGGTAGAATTAATAAAGCTGGTATAGCCTCAGGTATTGATGTCATAAGTAGCTGGTAGAATTGATGTGGCTGGTATAGCCCAAGGAGTTGATGCACCAAGTATTTGGTAGAGTTGATGTGGCTGGTATACCCTGAGGTATTGTTGATACAAGTAGGTGGTAGAATTGAAGTGGCTGGTATAGTCTGAGGAATTGATGCATCTAGTAGCTGGTAGAATTGATAAGGCTGTTATAGCCTTAGATATTGATGCCATAAGTAGGTGGTAGAATTTATGTGGCTTTTATAGCCTTAGGAATTGATGCAACAAGTTTTTGGTAGGATTGATGTGGCTGGTAAAGCCTGAGGAGTTGATGCAGCTATTAGCTGGTAGAATTGATGTGGCTGGTGTAGCCCGAGGAGTTGATGCAGCAAGTAGCTGGTAGAATTGATGTGGCTGGTAAAGCCTGTGGAGTTGATGCAGCAAGCAGCTGGTAGAATTGATGTGGCTGGTATAGCCTGAGGAATTGATGCCACAAGAAGCTGGTAGAATTTATGTGGCTTTTATAGCCTGAGGAATTGATGCACATAGCAGCTGGTAGAATTGATATGGCTGGTATAGCCTGAGGAGTTGATGCAGCTAGTAGCAGGTAGAATTGATGTGGCTGGTATATCTTGAGGTATTGATGCCACAAGAAGCTGGTAGAATTTATGAGGCTTTTATAGCCTGAAGAATTGATGCAGCAAGCAGCTGGTAGAATTGATGTGGCTGGTATAGCCTGAGGAATTAATGCAGCAAGTAGTTGGTAGAATTGATTTGGCTGGTATAGCCTGAGGATATGATGCAGCAAGCTGGTGATAGAATTGATATGGCTGGTATAGCCTAAGTAGTTGATGCAACAAGTAGTTGGTAGAATTGATATAGCTGGTATAGCCTGAGGAGTTGATGCAGCTAGTAGATGGTAGAATTGATGTGGCTGGTAAAGCATGAGGAATTGATGCAGCAAGTAGCTGGTAGAAATGATATGGCTGGTACAGCCTGAGGAATTAATGCAGCAAGTAGCTGGAAGAATTGATATGGCTGGTATAGCCTGAGGAGTTGATGCAGCAAGTAGTTGGTAGAATTGATGTGGCTGGTATAGCCTGAGGTATTGATGCAGCAAGTAGCAGGTAGAATTGATGTGGCTGGTATAGCCTGAGGAATTGATGCAGCAAGTAGCTGGTAGAATTGATGTGGCCAGTATAGTTTGATAAATTGATGTGGCTTTTAGCTGGTAGAATTGATGTGGCTGGTATAGCCTGTGGTATTGATGCCAAAAGTAGCTGGTAGAATTGATGTGGCTGGTAAAGCCTGAGGAGTTGATGCAGCAAGTAGCTGGTAGAATTGATGTGGCTGGTAAAGCCTGAGGAGTTGATGCAGCCAGTAGCAGGTAGAATTGATGTGGCTGGTATATCCTGAGGTATTGATGCCATAAGATGCTGGTAGATTTATGTGGCTTTTATAGCCTGAGTAGTTGATGCAGCAAGTAGAGTTAGAATTGATATAGCTGGTATAGCCTGAGGAGTTGATGCAGCTAGTAGTTGGTAGAATTGATGTTCCTGGTATAGGCTGAGGAATTGATGCAGCAAGTATCTGTCAGAATCGATGTGGCTGGTATAGCAATTGGAGTTGAATAAGCTTGCACCTGGTAGAATGATGTGGCTTGTATAGCCTGAGGAATTGATGCAGCTATTAGCTGGTAGAATTGATGTGCCCGGTATAGCTTGAAGAATTGATGTGGCTATTAGCTGGTAGAATTGATGTGTCTGGTATAGCCTGTTGTATTGATGCCAAAAGTAGCTGGTAGAATTGATGTGGCTGGTATAGCCTGAGGCATTGATGCAGCAAGTAGATGGTAGAATTGATGTGGCTGGTATATCCTGAGGTATTGATGCCATAAGTAGCTGGTAGAATTTATGTAGCATTTATAGCCTTAAGAATTGATGAAACAAGTTTCTGGTAGGATTGATGTGGATGGTATAGTCTGAGGAATTGATGCAGCTGTTAGCTGGTAGAATTGATGTGGGTGGTATAGCCTGAGTTATTGATGCTAAAAGTGGCTGGTAGAATTTATGTGGCTTTTACGGCCTGAGGAATTGAAGCAGCAAGTAGCCAGAAGAATAGATATGGCTGGTATAGCCTGAGGTATTGATGCAGCAAGCAGCTGGAAGAGTTGATGTGGGTGGGAAAGCCTGAGGCATTGATGAAACAAGTAGCTGGTAGAATTTATGTGGTTTTATAGCCTGAGGAATTGATGCAGCAAGTAGTTGGTAGAATTGATGTTGCTGGTACAGCCTGAGGAATTGATGCAGCAAGTAGCTGGAAGAAATTATGTGGCTGGTAAAGCCTAAGTAGTTGATGCAACAAGTAGTTGGTAGAATTGATATAGCTGGTATAGCCTGAGGAGTTGATGCAGCTAGTAGATGGTAGAATTGATGTGGCTGGTATAGCCTGAGGAATTGATGCAGCAAGTAACTGGTAGAATTGATGTGGCTGGTATACCCTGAGGAATAGATGCAGCAAGTAGCTGGTAGAATTGATGTGGCTGGTATTGCCTGAGGAACTGATGCAGCAAGTAGCTGGTAGAATTGATGTGGCTGGTATAGCCTGATGAATTGATGCAGCAAGTAGCTAGTAGAATTGATGTTTCTGGTATAGCCTGAGGTATTGATGCCAAAATTAGCTGGTAGAATTGATGTGGCTGGTATAGCCTGAGGTATTGATGCCAAAATTAGGTGGTAGAATTGATGTGGCTGGTATAGCATGAGGAATTGATGCAGCAAGAAGCTAGTAGAATTGATGTGGCAGGTATAGCCAGAGGAGTTGATGCAACTAGTAGTTGGTAGATTTGATGTTCCTGGTATAGCCTGAGGAATTGATGCAGCAAGTAGCTGTTAGAATTGATGTGGCTGGTATAGCCATTGGAGTTGAAGAAGCTTGCAGCTGGTAGAATTGATGTGGCTGGTATAGCCTGTGCAATTGATGCAGATTGTTTCTGGTAGAATTGATGTGGCTGGTATAGCCTGAGGTGTAGATGCACCAAATATTTGAAAGAGTTGATGTGGCTTGTATAGCCTGAGGAATTGATGCAGCTATTAGCTAGTAGAATTGATGTGGCTGGTATATCCTGAGGTATTGATGCCATAAGTAGCTGGTAGAATTTATGTAGCTTTTATAGCCTTAGGAATTGATGCAACAAGTTTCTGGTAGGATTGATTTGGCTGGTATAGTCTGAGGAATTGGTGCAGCTGTTAGCTTGTTGAATTGATGTGGCTGGTATAGCCTGAGGATTTGAAGCAGCTAATAGCTGGTAGAATTGATGTGGCTGGTATAGCCTGAGGAGTTGATGCAACTAGTAGCTGGAAGAATTGATGTGGCTGGTATAGCCTGTTATTGATGCCACAAGTAGCTGGTAGAATTTATGTGGCTTTTATGGCCTGAGGAATTGAAGCAGCAAGTAGCTGGTAGAATTGATGTGGCTAGTATAGCCTGAGGAGTTTATGCAGCTAGTAGCTTGTGGAATTGATGTGGCTGGTATAGCCTGAGGATATGATGCATGAAGCTGATGATAGAATTTATGTGGCTAGTACAGCCTGAGGAGTTGATGCAGCTAGTAAATGGTAGAATTGATGTGGCCTTTTATAGCCAGAGTAATTGATGCAGCAAGTAGCTGGTAGAATTGATGTGGCTGGTATTGCCTGAGGGAATGATGCAAAAAATAGCTAGAAAAATTGATGTTGCTGATATATCCTGAGGAATAGATGCAGCAAGTAGATGATAGATTTGATGTGGCTGGAATAGCCTGATGAATTGAAGCAGCTAGTAACTGGTAGAAATGAAGTTGCTGGTAGAGCCTGAGGTATTGATGGCAAAATTAGCTGGCAGAATTGATGTGGCTGGTATAGCCTCAGGGATTGATGCAGCAAATAGCTGCAAAAATTGTTGTGGTATATCCTGATGAAATGATGTAACAAGTAGCTGGTAGATATGATGTGGCTTGTATAGCCTGAGGAGTTGATGCAAATAGTAGTTGGTAGAATTGATGTGGCTGGTATAGCCTGAGGAATTTATGCAGCTAGAAGTTGGTAGAATTAATAAAGCTGGTATAGCCTGAGGTATTGATGCCATATGTAGCTGGTAGAATTGATGTGGCTGGTATAGCCTAAGGAGTTGATGCACCAAGTAGTTGGTAGAGTTGATGTGGCTGGTATACCCTGAGGTATTGTTGCTACATGTAGTTGGTAGAATTGAAGTGGCTGGTATAGTCTGAGGAATTGATGCATCTAGTAGCTGGTAGAATTGATAAGGCTGTTATAGCCTTAGATATTGATGCCATAAGTAGGTGGTAGAATTTATGTAGCTTTTATAGCCTTAGGAATTGATGCAACAAGTTTTTGGTAGAATTGATGTGGCTGGTATAGCCTGAGGATTTGATGCCGCTATTAGCTGGTAGAATTGATGTGGCTAGTGTATCCTGAGGAGTTTATGCAGCTAGTATCTTGTAGAATTGATGTGGTTGGTATAGCCTGAGGTATTGATGCCACAAGTAGCTGGTATAATTTATGCTGCAAGTAGTTGGTAGAAGTGATGTGGCTGGTATATCCTCAGGAAATGATGCAGCAAGCTGATGATAGAATTGATGTGGCTTGTACAGCCTGAGAAGTTGATGTAACAAGTAGTTGGTAAAATTTAAATAGCTGGTATAGCCTGAGGAGTTGATGCAGATAGTAGATGGTAGAATTGATGTGGCTGGTATAGCCTGAGGAATTGATGCAGCAGGTAGCTGGTAGAATTGACGTGGCTGTTATTGCCTGAGGGATTGATGTAGCAAGTTGCTGGTAGAATTGATTTGGCTGGTATATCCTGAGGAATTGATGCAGCAATTATATGGTAGATTTGATGTGGCTGGTATAGCCTGATGAATTGATGCATCAAGTAGCTGATAGAATAGCTGTGGCTGGTATAGCCTATGGAATTGAAGCAGCCTGTAGGTGGTAGAATTATTGTGGCTGGTATAGCCTGAGGAATTGATGCAGCTAGTAGTTGGTAGAATTGATGTGGCTGGTATAGCCTGAGGAATTGATGCATCAAGTAGCTGATAGAATTGATGTGGCTGGAATAGCCTGTGGGGTTGATGAACCAAGTAGGTTGTAGAATTGATGTGGCTGGTATAGCCTGAGGAATTGATGCAGCTAGTAATTGGTAGAAATAATAAAGCTGGTATAGCCTGAGGTATTGATGCCATAAGTAGGTGGTAGAATTTATGTAGCTTTTATAGCCTTAGGAATTGATGCAACAAGTTTTTGGTAGGATTGATGTGGCTGGTATAGCCTCAGGATGTGATGCCGCTATTAGTAGGTAGAATTGATGTGGCTGGTGTATCTTGAGGAGTTTATGCAGCTAGTATCTTGTAGAATTTACGTGGTTGGTATAGCCTGAGGTATTGATGCCACAAGTAGCTGGTAGAATTTATGCGGCAAGTAGTTGGTAGAAGTGATGTGGCTAGTATATCCTCAGGAAATGATGCAGCAAGCTGATGATAGAATTGTTGTGGCTGGTACAGCCTGAGAAGTTGATGCAACAAGTAGTTGGTAGAATTTAAATAGCTGGTATAGCCTGAGGAGTTGATGCAGATTGTAGATGGTAGAATTGATGTGGCTGGTATAGCCTGAGGAATTGATGCAGCAGGTAGCTGGTAGAATTGATGTGGCTGTTATTGCCTGAGGGATTGATGCAGCAATTATATGGTAGATTTGATGTGGCTTGTATAGCCTGATGAATTGATGCATCAAGTAGCTGATAGAATAGCTGTGGCTGGTATAGCCTATGGAATTGAAGCAGCCTGTAGCTGGTAGAATAAATGTGGCTGGTATAGCCTGAGGAATTGATGCAGCTAGTATTTGGTAGAATTGATGTGGCTGGTATAGCCTGAGGAATTGACGCATCAAGTTGCTGATAGAATTGATGTGGCTGGAATAGCCTGTGGGGTTGATGAACCAAGTAGGTGGTAGAATTGATGTGGCTGGTATACTCTGAGGAATTGATGCATCTAGTATCTGGTATAATTGATAAGGCTGGTATAGCCTAAGGAGTTGATGCGCCAAGTAGTTGGTAGAGTTGATGAGGCTTGTATACCCAGAGATGCTGTTGCTACAAGTAGGTGGTAGAATGGATGTGGCTGGTATAGTCTGAGGAAGTGATGCATCTAGTAGCTGGTAGAATTGATAAGGCTGGTATAGCCTGAGGTATTGATGCCACAAGTAGCTTGTAGAATAGAAGTGGCTTGTATAGCCTGAGGAGTTGACGAATCAAGAAGTTGGTAGAGTTGATGTGGCTGGAATAGCCTGAAGAATTGATGAATCTATTAGCTGGTAGAATTGATGTGGCTTTTATAGCCTGAGAAATAGATGGAGCAAGTAGTTGGTAGAATTGATGTGGCTGGTATAGCCATAGTAGTTGATGTAACAAGTAATTGGTAGAATTGATATAGCTGGTATAGCCTGAGGAGGTGATACAACTAGTAGATCGTAGAATTGATGTGGCTGGTATAGCCTAAGGAATTGATGCAGCAAGTGGCTGTATAATTGATGTGGCTGGTATTGCCTGAGGGATTTATGCAGTAAGTAACTGGTAGAATTGATGTAGCTAGTATATTGTGAGGAATTAAAGCAGAAAGTAGATGGTAGATTTGATGTTGCTGGTAAAGCCTCATGAATTGATGCAGCTAGTTGCTGGTAGAATTGATGTGGCTGGTATAGGCTGAGGTATTGATGCCAAAATTTGCTGGTAGGATTGATGTGGCTGGTATAGCCTGAGGAATTGATGCAGCAAGTAGCTGATATAATTTATGTTGCTGGCATAGCCTGAGGAAGTGATGCAGCAAGCAGTTGGTAAAATTGATGTGGCTGGTATAGCCTGATGAAATGATGCAGCAAGTAGCTGGTAGAATTGATGTGGCTGGTATAGCCTGAGGTATTGATGCAACAAGTAGCTGGTAGAATTGATGAGGCTGGTATAGCCTGAGGTATAGATGCAGCAAGTAGCTGGTAGAGTTGATGTGGCTGGAATAGCCTGAGGAATTGATGCAGAAAGTAGCTAGTAGAATTGATGTGGCTGGTATAGCCTGAGGTATTGATGCAGCAAATAGCTCATAGAATTGATGTTGTTGGTATAGCCTTGAGGAATTGATGCAGCAGGTAGCTGTTAGAATTGACGTGGCTGGTATAGCCTGATGAATTGATGTGGCTATTAGTGGTAGAATTGATGTGGCTGGTATAGCCTGTGGTATTGATGCTAAAAGTAGCTGGTATAATTGATGTGGCTGGTATAGCATGAGTAGTTGATGCAGCAAGTATTTGGTAGAATTGATTTTCCTGGTATAGTCTGAGGAATTGATGCAGCAAGTAGCTGGTAGAATTGATGTGGCTGGTATAGCCTAAGGAGTTGATGCGCTAAGTAGTTGGTAAAGTTGATGTGGCTGGTATACTCTGAGATATTGTTGCTACAAGTAGGTGGTAGAATTGATAAGTCTGGTATAGCCTGAGATATTGATGCATGAAGTAGCTGATAGAATTGATGTGGCTGGTATAGCCTGAGGAAAAGATGCAGCAAGCAGATGGTAGAATTGATATGGCTTGTATAGCCTGAGGTATTGATGCAGCAAGTGGCTGGTAGAATTGATGTGGCTGATATAGACTGAGGTATTGATGCAGCAAGTAGCTGTAAGAATTGATGTGGCTGGTATAGCCTGAGGAAGTGAAGCAGCAAGTAATTGGTAGAATTGATTTGGCTGGTATAATATGATGAATTGTAGCTGGAAGTAGCTGGTAGAATTGATGTGGCTGATGTAGCCTGAGGTATTGATGCAGCAAGTAGCTGTTACAATTGATGTGGCTAGTATAGCCTGAGGTATTGATGCAGCAAGTAGCTGGCAGAATTGATGTGGCTGGTATAGAATGAGAAATTGATGCAGCAAGTAGCTGGTAGAATTGACATGTGTGGTATAGCCTGATGAATTGATGCGGCTATTAGCTGGTAGGATTGATGTGGCTGGTATAGTCTGTGGTATTGATGCGAAAAGTAGCAGGTATAATTAATGTGGCTTGTGTAGCCTGAGTAGTTCATGCAGGAAGTATTTGGTAGAATTGCTGTTCCAGGAATAGCTTGAGGATTGATGCAGCAAGTAGCTGGCAGAATTTATGTTGTTGGTATAGCCTGAGGTATTGATGCAGCAAGTAGCTTGTAGAATTGATGTGGCTGGTATAGCCTGAGGAATTGATGCAGCTATTAGCTGGTAGAATTGATGTGGCTGGTATAGAATGAGGTATTGATGCCATAAGTAGGTGGTAGAATTAATGTAACTTTTATAGCCTTAGGAATTGATGCAACAAGTTTCTGGTAGGATTGATGTGGCTGGTATAGCCTGAGGATTTGAGGCAGCTATTATTTGGTAGAATTGATGTGGCTGGTATATCCTGAGGAGTTGATGCAACTAGTAGCTGGAAGAATTGATGTGGCTGGTATATCCTGAGGAATTGATTCCACAAGTAGATGGTAGTATTTATGTGGCTTTTATAGTCTGAGGAATAGATGCAGCAAGTAGTTGGTAGAATTGATGTGGCTGGTAGAGCCTGTGGAAATGATGCAGCAAGTAGCTGGAAGAATTGATGTGGCTGGTATAGCCTGAGGAATAGATTCAGCAAGTAGCTGGTAGGATTGATGTTGCTGTTATAGCCTGAAGAATTGATGCAACAAGTAGCAGGTAGGATTGATGTGGCTCGCATAGCATGAGGATCTGATGCAGCAAGTAGCTGGAAGAATTGATGTGGCTGGTATAGCCTGATGTATTGATGCAGCAAGTAGCTGGTAGGATTGATGTGGCTGGTATAGCCTGAGGAGTTGATGCAGCAAGTAGCTGGTAGAATTGATGTTGCTGGTATAGCCTGAGGAATTGATGCAGCAAATAGCTGGTAGAAATGATGTGGATGGTATAGCCTGAGGAGTTTATGCAGCTAGTCGCTTGTAGAATTGATGTGGCTGGTATAGCCTGAGGTATTCATGCCACAAGTAGCTGGTAGAATTTATGTGGCATTAATAGCCTGAGAAATTGATGCAGCAAGTAGTTGGTAGGATTGATGTGGCTGGTATAGTCTGAGGTATTGATGCAACAAGTAGTTGGTAGAATTGATATAGCTGGTATAGCCTGAGGAGTTGATAAAGCTAGTAGATGGCAGAATTGATGTGGCTGGTATATCCTGAGGAATTGATGCAGCAAGTAGCTGGAAGAATTGATGTGGGTGGTATAGCCTGAAGAATTGATGCAGCAAGTAGCTGGTAGGATTGATGTGGCTGGTATAGCCTGAGGAATTGATGCAGCAAGTAGCTGGTAGGATTGATGTTGCTAGTATAGCCTGAGGAATTGATGCAGCAAGAAGCTGGTAGAATTGATGTGGCTGGTATAGCCTGAGGTATTGGTGCCACAATTAGCTACTAGAATTTATGTGGCTTTTATAGCCTGAGCAATTGATGCAGCAAGTAGTTGGTAGAATTGATGTGGCTGGTATAGCCTGAGGAAATGATGCAGAAAGCTGGTGATAGAATTGATGTAGCTGGTATAGCCTGAGTAGTTGATGCAACAAGTAGTTGGTAGAATTGATATAGCTGGTATAGCCTGAGGAGTTGATGCAGCTAGTAGGTGGTAGAATTGATGTGGCTTTTAAAGCCTGAGGAATTGATGCAGCAAGTAGCTGGTAGATTTGATGTGGCTGGTATTGCCTGAGGGATTGATGCAGCAAGGAGCTGGTAGAATTGATGTGGCTGGTATATCCTTAGGAATTGAAGCAGCAAGTAGATGGTTAGATTGGATGTGGCTGGTATAGCCAGATGAATTGATGCAGCTAGTAGCTGGCAGAATTGATATGGCTGGTATAGCCTGAGGTATTGATGCAGCAAGTAGATGGTAGAATTGATGTTGCTGGTATAGCCTGAGGAAGAGATGCAACAAGTAGTTGGTAGAATTGATGTGGCTGGTATAACCTGAGGTATTGATGCAACAAGTAGTTGGTAAAATTGATATAGCTGGTAAAGCCTGAGGAGTTGATGCAGCTAGTAGATGGTAGAATTGATATAGCTGGTATAGCCTGAGGAATTGATGCAGCAAGTACCTTGAAGAATTGATGTGGGTGGTATAGCCTGAAGAATTGAAGCAGCAAGTAGCTGGAAGAATAGTTCTGGGTGGTATAGCCTGAGGAAATGATGCAGCAAGTAGCTGGTAGGATTGATGTTGCTGGTATTGCCTGAGGAATTGAAGCAGCAAGTCGCTGGTAGGCTTCATGTTGCTGGTATAGCCTGAGGAATTGATGCAGCAAGTAGCTTGTAGAATTGATGTGGCTGGTAAAGCTTGAGGTATTGGTGCCACAAGTAGCTGGTAGAATTTATGTGGCTTTTATAGCCTGAGGAATTGATGCAGCAAGTAGCTGGTAGAATTGATGTTGCTGGTATAGCCTGAGGAATTGATGCAGCAAATAGCTGGTAGAAATGATGTGGATGGTATAGCCTGTGGAGTTTATGCAGCTAGTCGCTTGTAGAATTGATGTGGCTGGTATAGCCTGAGGTATTCATGCCACAAGTAGCTGGTAGAATTTATGTGGCATTAATAGCCTGAGAAATTGATGCAGCAAGTAGTTGGTAGGATTGATGTGGCTGGTATAGTCTGAGGTATTGATGCAACAAGTAGTTGGTAGAATTGATATAGCTGGTATAGCCTGAGGAGTTGATAAAGCTAGTAGATGGCAGAATTGATGTGGCTGGTATATCCTGAGGAATTGATGCAGCAAGTAGCTGGAAGAATTGATGTGGGTGGTATAGCCTGAAGAATTGATGCAGCAAGTAGCTGGTAGGATTGATGTGGCTGGTATAGCCTGAGGAATTGATGCAGCAAGTAGCTGGTAGGATTGATGTTGCTAGTATAGCCTGAGGAATTGATGCAGCAAGAAGCTGGTAGAATTGATGTGGCTGGTATAGCCTGAGGTATTGGTGCCACAATTAGCTACTAGAATTTATGTGGCTTTTATAGCCTGAGCAATTGATGCAGCAAGTAGTTGGTAGAATTGATGTGGCTGGTATAGCCTGAGGAAATGATGCAGAAAGCTGGTGATAGAATTGATGTAGCTGGTATAGCCTGAGTAGTTGATGCAACAAGTAGTTGGTAGAATTGATATAGCTGGTATAGCCTGAGGAGTTGATGCAGCTAGTAGGTGGTAGAATTGATGTGGCTTTTAAAGCCTGAGGAATTGATGCAGCAAGTAGCTGGTAGATTTGATGTGGCTGGTATTGCCTGAGGGATTGATGCAGCAAGGAGCTGGTAGAATTGATGTGGCTGGTATATCCTTAGGAATTGAAGCAGCAAGTAGATGGTTAGATTGGATGTGGCTGGTATAGCCAGATGAATTGATGCAGCTAGTAGCTGGCAGAATTGATATGGCTGGTATAGCCTGAGGTATTGATGCAGCAAGTAGATGGTAGAATTGATGTTGCTGGTATAGCCTGAGGAAGAGATGCAACAAGTAGTTGGTAGAATTGATGTGGCTGGTATAACCTGAGGTATTGATGCAACAAGTAGTTGGTAAAATTGATATAGCTGGTAAAGCCTGAGGAGTTGATGCAGCTAGTAGATGGTAGAATTGATATAGCTGGTATAGCCTGAGGAATTGATGCAGCAAGTACCTTGAAGAATTGATGTGGGTGGTATAGCCTGAAGAATTGAAGCAGCAAGTAGCTGGAAGAATAGTTCTGGGTGGTATAGCCTGAGGAAATGATGCAGCAAGTAGCTGGTAGGATTGATGTTGCTGGTATTGCCTGAGGAATTGAAGCAGCAAGTCGCTGGTAGGCTTCATGTTGCTGGTATAGCCTGAGGAATTGATGCAGCAAGTAGCTTGTAGAATTGATGTGGCTGGTAAAGCTTGAGGTATTGGTGCCACAAGTAGCTGGTAGAATTTATGTGGCTTTTATAGCCTGAGGAATTGATGCAGCAAGTAGTTGGTAGAATTGATGTGGCTGGTATAGCCTGAGGAAATCATGCAGAAAGCTGATGATAGAATTGATATAGCTGGTATAGCCTGAGTAGTTGATGCAACAAATAGTTGGTAGAATTGAAATTGCTGGTATAGCCTGAGGAGTTGATGCAGCTAGTAGATGGTAGAATTGATGTGGCTATTATAGCATGAAGAATTGATGCAGCAAGAAGCTGGTAGAATTGATGTGGCTGGTATGGCCTGAGGAATTTATGCAGCTGGTAGTTGGCAGAATTGATATGGCTGGTATAGCCTGAGGTATTGATGCAGCAAGTAGCTGGTAGAATTGATGTGGCTGGTTTAGCCTAAGGAAGTGATGCAGCAAGTAGTTGGTAGAATTGATGTGGCAGGTATAGCATGATGAATTGATGCTGCAAGTAGGTAGTAGAATTGATGTGGCTGGTATAGCCTGAGGTATTGATGCAGCAAGTAGCTGGTAGAATTGATGTGGCTGGTATAGCCTGAGGTATTGATGCAGCAAGTAGCTGGTAGAATTGATGTGGCTGGTACAGCCTGAGGAATTGATGCAGCAAGTAGCAGGAAGAATTGATGTGGCTGGTATAGCCTGAGGAGATGATGCAGCTAGTAGTTTGTAGAATTGATGTGGCTGGTATAGCCTGAGGTATTGATGCAGCAAGTAGCTGGTAGGATTGATGTTGCTGGAATAGCCTGAAGAATTGATGCAGGAAGTAGCTGGTAGGAATGATGTGGCTGGTATAGCGTGAAGTATTGATGCAGCAAGCAGCTGTTAGGATTGATGTTGCTGGTAAAGCCTGAGGAATTGATGCACCAAGTAGGTGGTAGAATTGATGTGGTTGGTATAGCCTGAGGAGTTTATGCAGCTAGTATCTTGTAGAATTGATGTGGTTGGTATAGCCTGAGGTATTGATGCAGCAAGTAGCTGGTAGAATTTATGCGGCAAGTAGTTGGTTGAAGTGATGTGGCTGGTATAGCCTCAGGAAATGATGCAGCAAGCTGACGATAGAATTGATGTGGTTGGTACAGCCTGAGTAGTTGATGCAACAAGTAGTTGGTAGAATTTATATAGCTGGTATAGCCTCAGGAGTTGATGCAGAGAGTAGATGGTAGAATTGATGCAGCAGGTAGCTCGTAGAATTGATGTGGCTGTTATTGCCTGAGGGATTGATGCAGCAAGTAGCTGGTAGAATTGATGTGGCTGGTATATCCTGAGGAATTGATGCAGCAATTTTACGGTAGATTTAATGTGGCTGGTATAGCCTGATGAATTGATGCATCAAGTAGCTGATAGAATTGCTGTGGCTGGTATAGCCTATGGAATTAAAGCAGCCTGTAGCTGGTAGAATTGATGTGGCTGGTATAGCCTGAGGAATTGATTCAGCTAGTAGTTGGTAGAATTGATGTGTCTGGTATAGCTTGAGGAATTGATGTATCAAGTAGCAGGTATAATTGATAAGGTAGGTATAGCCTAAGGAGTTGATGCACCAAGTAGTTGGTAGAGTTGATGTGGCTTGTATACACTGAGATGTTGTTGCTACAAGTAGGTGGTAGAATTGATGTGGCTGGTATAGTGTGAGGAATTGATGCATCTAGTAGCTGGTAGAATTGATAAGGCTGGTATAGCCTGAGGTATTGATGCCACAAGTAGCTTGTAGAATAGATGTGGCTGGTATAGCCTGAGTAGTTGATGCACCAAGTAGTTGGTAGAGTTGATGTGGCTGGAATAGCCTGAGGAATTGATGCAGCTATTAGCTGGTAGAATTGATGTGGCATTTATAGTCTGAGGAATAGATGGAGCAAGTAGTTGGTAGAATTGATGTGGCTGGTATAGCCTTAGTAGTTGATGTAACAAGAAGTTGGTAGAATTGATATTGCTGGTATAGCCTGAGGAGTTGATGCAACTAGTAGATTGTAGAATTGATGTGGCTGGTATAGCCTAAGGAATTGTTGAAGCAAGTAGCTGGTAAAAATGATGTGGATGGTATTGCCTGAGGGATTGATGCTGTAAGTAGCTGGTAGAATTGCTGTAGCTGATATATTCTGAGGAATTGATGCAGCAAGTAGATGGTAGATTTGATGTGGCCGGTAAAGCCTCATGAATTGATGCAGCTAGTTGCTGGTAGAATTGATGTGGCTGGTATAGCCTGAGGTATTGATGCCAAAATTAGCTGGTAGAATTGATGTGGCTGGTATAGCCTGAGGTATTGATGCAGCAAGTAGATGACAGAATTGATGTGGCTGGTATAGCCTGAGGAATTGATGCAGCAAGTAGCTGGTAGAATTGATGTGGCTGGTATAGCCTGAGGAATTGATGCAGCAAGTAGATGGAAGAATTGATGTGGCTGGTATAGCCTGAGGAGATGATGCAGCTAGTAGTTGGTAGAATTGATGTGGCTGGTATAGCCTGAGGAATTGTTGCATCAAGTAGCTGGTATATTTGATAAGGCTGGTATAGCCTAAGGAGTTGATGCACCAAGTAGTTGGTAGAGTTTTTGTGGCTGGTATAGCCTGAGTTATTGGTGCCACAATTAGCTGGTATAATTTATTTGGCTGTTATAGCCTGAGGAATTGATGCAGCAAGTACTTGGTAGAATTGATGTGGCTGGTATAGCCTGAGGAAATGATGCAGAAAGCTCATGATAGAATTGATTTGGCTGGTATAGCCTGAGGAGTTGATGCAGCAAGTAGATGGTAGAATTGATGTGGCTGGTATAGCCTGTAGAATTGATGCAGCAAGTAGCTGGTAGAATTGATGTGGCTGGTATTGCCTGAGGGATTGATGCAGCAAGTAGCTGGTAGAATTGATGTGGCTGGTATATCCTTAGGAATTGAAGCAGCAAGTAGATGGTTAGATTTGATGTGGCTGGTATAGCCTGATGAATTGATGCAGCTAGTACCTGGCAGAATTGATATGGCTAGTATAGCCTGACGTATTGATGCAGAAAGTAGCTGTAAGAATTGATGTGGCTGGTATAGCCTGAGGAAGAGATGCAGCAAGTAGTTGGTAGAATTGATGTGGCTGGTATAGCCTGAGGAAATGATGCAGAAAGCTGATGATAGAATTGATGTTGCTGGTATAGCCTGAGGAGTTGATGCAGCTAGTAGATGGTAGAATTGATGTGGCTGGTATAGCCTGAAGAATTGATGCAGCAAGTAGCTGTAAGAATTGATGTGGCTGGTATAGCCTGAGGAAAAGATGCAGCAAGTAGTTGGTAGAATTGATGTGGCTGGTATAGCCTGAGGTATTGATGCAACAAGTAGTTGGTAGAATTGATATTGCAGGTATATCCTGAGGAATTGATGCAGCAAGTAGCTGGAAGAATTGATGTGGGTGATATAGCCTGAAGAATTGATGCTGTAAGTAGCTGGAAGAATTGATGTGGGTGGTATAGCCTGAGGAATTGATGCAGCAAGTAGCTGGTAGGATTGATGTTGCTGGTATTGCCGGAGGATTTGATGCAAGAAGTAGATGGTAGGCTTGATGTTGCTGGTATAGCCTGAGGAATTGATGCAGCAAGTAGTTGTTAGAATTGATGTGGCTGATATAGCATGATGAATTGATGCAGCAAGTAGCTGGTAGGATTGATGTGGCTGGTATAGCATGATGAATTGATGCAGCTAGTAGCTGGCAGAATTGATATGGCTGGTATAGCCTTAGGTATTGATGCAGCAAGTAGCTGGTAGAATTGATGTGGCTGGTATAGCCTGAGGAAGAGATGCAGCAAGTAGTTGGTAGAATTGATGTGGCTGGTATAGCATGATGAATTGATGCAGCAAGTAGGTAGTAGAATTGATGTGGCTGGTATAGCCTGAAGTATTGATGCAGCAAGTAGCTGGTAGAATTGGTGTGGCTGGTAGAAGCTGAGGTATTGATGCAGCAAGTAGATGATAGAATTGATGTGGCTGGTATAGCCTGAGTAATTGATGCAGCAAGTAGCTGGTGGAATTGATGTGGCTGGTATAGCCTGAGGAATTGATGCAGCAAGTAGCTGGAAGAATTGATGTGGCTGGTATATCCTGAGGAGATGATGCAGCTAGTAGTTTGTAGAATTGATATGGCTGGTATAGCCTGAGGTATTGATGCAGCAAGTAGCTGGTAGGATTCATGTTGCTGGTATAGCCTGAGGAATTGATGCAGCAAGTAGGTGGTAGAATTGATGTGGTTGGTACAGCCTGAGGAGTTTATGCAGCTAGTATCTTGTAGAATTGATGTGGTTGGTATAGCCTGAGGTATGGATGCAAGAAGTAGCTGGTAGAATTGATGAGGCTGGTATAGCCTGAGGTATTGATGCAGCAAGCAGCTGGTAGAATTGATGTGGCTGGCATAGCCTGAGGTATTGATGCAGCAAGTATCTGGTAGAATTGGTGTGGCTGGTATAGCCTGAGGAGTTTATTCATCTATTCGCTTGTTGAATTGATGTTGTTGGTATTGCCTAAGGAAGTGATGCAGCAAGTAGTTAGTTGAATTGATGTGGCTGGTATAGCATGATGAATTGATGCAGCAAGTAGCTGGTAGAATTGATGTGGCTGGTATAGCCTGTGGTATTGATGCCAAAAGTAGCTGGTAGAATTGTTGTGGCTGGTATAGCCTGAGGAATTGATGCAGCAAGTAGCTGGTAGAATTGATGTGGCTGATATAGCCTATGGAATTGATGCAGCCTGTAGATGGCAGAATTGATGTGGCTGGAATAGCCTGAGGAATTGATGCAGCAAGTATTTGGTAAAATTGATGTGGCTGGTTTAGACTATGGAACTGATGCAGCAAGTAGCTGGTAGAATCAATGTGGCTGGTATAGCTTGAGGAATTGAATCAGCAAGTAGCTGGAACTATTGATATGGCTGGTATAGCCTGAGGAATTGATGCAGCAAGTAGCTGGTAGGATTGATGTTGCTGGGATAGCCTGAGGAATTGATGCGGCAAGTAGCTGGTAGGCTTGATGTTGCTGGTATAGCCTGAGGAATTGATGCAACAAGTAGCTGGTAGAATTGATGTGGCAGGTATAGCCTGAGGAGTTTATGCAACTAGTAGCATGTAGAATTGATGTGGCTGGTATAGCCTGAGGTATTGGTTCCACAAGTAGCTGGTAGAATTTATGTGGCTTTTATAGCCTGATGTATTGATGTAGCAAGCAGCTGGTAGAATTAATGTGGCTGGCATAGCCTGAGGTATTGATGCAGCAAGTATCTGGTAGAATTGATGTGGCTGGTATAGCCTGAGGAGTTTATTCATCTATTCGCTTGTTGAATTGATGTTGTTGGTATTGCCTAAGGAAGTGATGCAGCAAGTAGTTAGTTGAATTGGTGTGGCTGGTATAGCATGATGAATTGATGCAGCAAGTAGCTGGTAGAATTAATGTGGCTAGTATAGCCTGTGGTATTGATGCCAAAAGTAGCTGGTAGAATTGTTGTGGCTGGTATAGCCTGAGGAATTGATGCAGCAAGTAGCTGGTAGAATTGATGTGGCTGATATAGCCTATGGAATTGATGCAGCCTGTAGATGGCAGAATTGATGTGGCTGGAATAGCCTGAGGAATTGATGCAGCAAGTATTTGGTAAAATTGATGTGGCTGGTTTAGCCTATGGAACTGATGCAGCAAGTAGCTGGTAGAATCGATGTGGCTGGTATAGCTTGAGGAATTGAATCAGCAAGTAGCTGGTACTATTGATATAGCTGGTATAGCCTGAGGAATTGATGCAGCAAGCAGCTGGTAGGATTGATGTGGCTGGTATAGTCTGATGAATTGATGCAGCAAGTAGCTGGTAGGATTGTTGTTGCTGAGATAGCCTGAGGAATTGATGCGGCAAGTAGCTGGTAGGCTTGATGTTGCTGGTATAGCCTGAGGAATTGATGCAACAAGTAGCTGGTAGAATTGATGTGGCAGGTATAGCTTGAGGAGTTTATGCAACTAGTAGCATGTAGAATTGATGTGGCTGGTATAGCCTGAGGTAATGGTGCCACAAGTTGCTGGGAGAATTTATGTGGCTTTTATAGCCTGAGGAATCGATGCAGCAAGTAGTTGGTAGAAATTATGTGGCTGGTATAACCTATGAAGTTGATGCAGCAAGTAGATGATAGAATTAATGTGGCTGGTATAGCCTGAGAAGTTGATGCAACAAGTAGTTGGTAGGATTGATGAGCTGGTATAGCCTGAGGAATTGATTCTGCAAGTAGCTGGTAGAATTGATGTGGCTGGTATAGCCTATGGAATTGAAGCAGCCTGTAGCTGGTAGAATTGATGAGGCTGGTATAGCCTGAGGAGTTGATGCAGCTAGTAGCTGTTACAATTGACGTGGCTGGTATACCCGGAGGTATTGATGCAGCAAGTAGCTGGTAGAATTAACATGGCTGGTATAGCCTGGTGAATTGATGCGGATATTAACTGGTAGAATTGATATGGCTGGTATAGCCTGAGTAGTTGATGCAGCAAGTATTTGGAAGAATTGTTGTTCCTGGTATAGCCTGAGGAATTGATGCAGCAAGTAGCTGATAGAATTGATGTGGCTGGTATAGACTGAGGAAGTGATGCAGCAAGCAGTTGGTAGAATAAATGTGGCTTGTATAGCCTGATGAATTGATGCAGCCTATAGCTGGTAGAATTGATGTGGCTGGTATAGCCTGATGACTTTATGCAGCTAGTAGCTGGAAGAATTCATGTGGCTGGTACAACCTGTGAAGTTGATGCAGCAAGTAGCTGGTAGAATTAATGTGGCCGGTATAGCCTGAGGAGTTGATGCAGCAAGTAGTTGGTAGAATTGTTGTGGCTGGTATAGCCTGAGGTATTGATGCAGCAAGCAGCTGGTAGAATTGATGAGGCTGGTATAGCCTGGGGAAGTGAAGCAGCAAGTAGTTTGTAGAATTGATGTGGCTGTTATAGCGTGATGAATTGATGCAGCAAGAAGCTGGTAGAATAGATGTGGCTGGTATAGCCTGAGGTATTGATGCAGAAAGAAGCTGGTAGAATTGATGTGGCTGTCATAGCCTGAGGAATTGATGCAACTATTAGCTGGTAGAATTTATCTGGCTGGTATAGCCTGTGGTATTGATTCCAAAATTAGCAGGTAGAATTGATGTGGCTGGTATAGCCTGAGGAATTGATCCTGCAAGTAGCTGCTAGAATTGATGTGGCTGGTGTAGCCTATGGAATTGAAGCAGCCTGTAGCTGGTAGAATTGATGTGGCTGGTATAGCCTGAGGAATTGATGCAGCAAGTAGTTGGTAGAACTGATGTGGCTGTATACCCTGAGGAGTTGATGCAGCTAGTAGCTGGTAGAATTGATGTGACTGGTATAGCTGAGGTATTGATGCAGCAAGTAGTTGGTAGAATTGATGTGGCTGGTTTAGCCTGTGGAACTGATGAAGCAAGTAGCTGGTAGAATCGATTTGGCTGGTGCAGCTTTCAGAATTGATGCATCTAGTAGCTGGTAGAATTAATGTGGCTGGTATAGCCTGAGAAGTTGATGCAGCAAGTAGTTGATAGGTTTGATGTGGCTGGTATAGCCTGAGTTATTGATGCAGTACTTAGCTGGCAGAATTGATGTGGCTGGTAAAGCCTGATGAATTGATGCAGCAAGTAGCTGGTAGAATTGATGTGGTTGGTATAGCCTGAGATATTGATGCAGGAAGTAGCTGATAGAATTGATGTGGCTGGTATAGCATGATGAAGTGATGCAGCAAGCAGTTGTTTGAATAGATGTGGATGGTATAGCCTGTTGAATTGATGCAGGAAGTAGCTGGTAAAATTGATGTGGCTGGTATAGCCTGAGATATTGATGCAGCAAATAGCTGGTAGAATTAAGGTGGCTTGTATAACCTGAGGTATTGATGCAGCAAGTAGGTGTTAGAATTGATGTGGCTGGTATAGCCTGAGGAGATGATGCAGCTAGTAGTTGGTAGAATTGATGTGGCTGGTATAGCCTGAGGTATTGATGCAGCAAGTAGCTGGTATGATTGATGTTGCTGGAATAGCCTGAAGAATTGATGCATTAAGTAGCTGGTAGGAATGGTGTGGCTGGTATAGCCTGAGGTATTGATGCAGCAAGTAGCTGGTAGAATTGATGTGGCTGGTATAGCCTGAGGTATTTATGCAGCAAGTAGATGATAGAATTGATGTGGCTGGTATAGCCTGAGGAATTGATGCAGCAAGTAGCTGGAAGAATTGATGTGGCTGGTATAGCCTGAGGAATTGATGCAGCAAGTAGCTGGAAGAATTGATGTGGCTGTTTTTGCCTGAGGGATTGATGCAGCAAGTAGCTGGTAGAATTGATGTGGCTGGTATATCCTCAGGAATTGATGCAGCAATTATATGGTAGATTTTATGTGGCTGGTATAGCCTGATGAATTAATGCATCAAGTAGCTGATAGAATTGCTGTGGCTGGTATAGCCTATGGAATTGAAACAGCCTGTAGTTGGTAGAATTGATGTGGCTGGTATAGCCTGAGGAATTGATGCAGCTAGTAGTTGGTAGAATTGATGTGGCTGGTATAGCCTGAGGAATTGTTGCATCAAGTAGCTGGTATATTTGATAAGGCTGGTATAGCCTAAGGAGTTGATGCATCAAGTAGTTGGTAGAGTTTTTGTGGCTGGTATAGCCTGA
Source organism: Taudactylus pleione (assembly GCA_031769625.1). Classification (NCBI taxonomy): domain Eukaryota; kingdom Metazoa; phylum Chordata; class Amphibia; order Anura; family Myobatrachidae; genus Taudactylus; species Taudactylus pleione. The sequence goes on from JAUIMM010002374.1 coordinate 155,508, forward strand.
GTTATTGGTGCCACAATTAGCTGGTATAATTTATGTGGCTGTTATAGCCTGAGGAATTGATGCAGCAAGTACTTGGTAGAATTGATGTGGCTGGTATAGCCTGAGGAAATGATGCAGAAAGCTCATGATAGAATTGATTTGGCTGGTATAGCCTGAGGAGTTGATGCAGCTAGTAGATGGTAGAATTGATGTGGCTGGTATAGCCTGAAGAATTGATGCAGCAAGTAGCTGGTAGAATTGATGTGGCTGGTATTGCTTGAGGGATTGATGCAGCAAGTAGCTGGTAGAATTGTTGTGGCTGGTATATCCTTAGGAATTGAAGCAGCAAGTAGATGGTTAGATTTGATGTGGCTGGTATAGCCTGATGAATTGATGCAGCTAGTACCTGGCAGAATTGATATGGCTTGTATAGCCTGACGTATTGATGCAGCAAGTAGCTGTAAGAATTGATGTGGCTGGTATAGCCTGAGGAAGAGATGCAGCAAGTAGTTGGTAGAATTTATGTGGCTGGTATAGCCTGAGGAAATGATGCAGAAAGCTGATGATTGAATTGATGTACCTGGTATAGCCGGAGGAGTTGATGCAGCTAGTAGATGGTAGAATTGATGTGGCTGGTATAGCCTGAAGAATTGATGCAGCAAGTAGCTGGTAGAATTGATGTGGCTGGTATTGCCTGAGGGATTGATGCAGCAAGTAGCTAGTAGAATTGATGTGGCTGGTATATCCATAGGAATTGAAGGAGCAAGTAGATGGTTAGATTTGATGTGGCTGGTATAGCCTGATAAATTGATGCAGCTAGTACCTGGCAGAATTGATATGGCTAGTATAGCCTGACGTATTGATGCAGCAAGTAGCTGTAAGAATTGATGTGGCTGGTATAGCCTGAGGAAGAGATGCAGCAAGTAGTTGGTAGAATTGATGTGGCTGGTATAGCCTGAGGTATTGATGCAACAAGTAGTTGGTAGAATTGATATAGCAGGTATATCCTGAGGAATTGATGCAGCAAGTACTGGAAGAATTGATGTGGGTGATATAGCCTGAAGAATTGATGCTGTAAGTAGCTGGAAGAATTGATGTGGGTGGTATAGCCTGAGGAATTGATGCAGCAAGTAGCTGGTAGGATTGATGTTGCTGGTATTGCCTGAGGATTTGATGCAGGAAGTAGCTGGTAGGCTTGATGTTGCTGGTATAGCCTGAGGAATTGATGCAGCAAGTAATTGTTAGAATTGATGTGGCTGATTTATCATGATGAATTGATGCAGCAAGTAGCTGGTAGGATTGATGTGGCTGGTATAGCATGATGAATTGATGCATCTATTAGCTGGCAGAATTGATATGGCTGGTATAGCCTGAGGTATTGATGCAGCAAGTAGCTGGTAGAATTGATGTGGCTGGTATAGCCTGAGGAAGAGATGCAGCAAGTAGTTGGTAGAATTGATGTGGCTGGTATAGCATGATGAATTGATGCAGCAAGTAGGTAGTAGAATTGATGTGGCTGGTATAGCCTGAGGTATTGATGCAGCAAGTAGCTTGTAGAATTGGTGTGGCTGGTAGAGGCTGAGGTATTGATGCAGCAAGTAGATGATAGAATTTATGTGGCTGGTATAGCCTGAGTAATTGATGCAGCAAGTAGCTGGTAGAATTGATGTGGCTGGTATAGCCTGAGGAATTGATGCAGCAAGTAGCTGAAAGAATTGATGTGGCTGGTATAGCCTGAGGAGATGATGCAGCTAGTAGTTTGTAGAATTGAAATGGCTGGTATAGCCTGAGGTATTGATGCAGCAAGTAGCTGGTAGGATTCATGTTGCTGGTATAGCCTGAGGAATTGATGCAGCAAGTAGGTGGTAGAATTGATGTGGTTGGTATAGCCTGAGGAGTTTATGCAGCTAGTATCTTGTAGAATTGATGTGGTTGGTATAGCCTGAGGTATGGATGCAACAAGTAGCTGGTAGAATTGATGAGGCTGGTATAGCCTGAGGTATTGATGCAGCAAGCAGCTGGTAGAATTGATGTGGCTGGCATAGCCTGAGGTATTGATGCAGCAAGTATCTGGTAGAATTGATGTGGCTGGTATAGCCTGAGGAGTTTATTCATCTATTCGCTTGTTGAATTGATGTTGTTGGTATTGCCTAAGGAAGTGATGCAGCAAGTAGTTAGTTGAATTGATGTGGCTGGTATAGCATGATGAATTGATGCAGCAAGTAGCTGGTAGAATTGATGTGGCTGGTATAGCCTGTGGTATTGATGCAGCAAGTAGCTGGTAGAATTGTTGTGGCTGGTATAGCCTGAGGAATTGATGCAGCTAGTAGCTGGTAGTATTGATGTGGCTGATATAGCCTATGGAATTGATGCAGCCTGTAGATGGCAGAATTGATGTGGCTGGAATAGCCTGAGGAATTGATGCAGCAAGTATTTGTTAATATTGATGTGGCTGGTTTAGCCTATGGAACTGATGCAGCAAGAAGCTGGTAGAATCGATGTGGCTGGTATAGCTTGAGGAATTGAATCAGCAAGTAGCTGGTACTATTGATATGGCTGGTATAGCCTGAGGAATTGATGCAGCAAGCAACTATTAGGATTGATGTGGCTGGTATAGTCTGATAAATTGATGCAGCAAGTAGCTGGTAGGATTGATGTTGCTGGGATAGCCTGAGGACTTGATGCGGCAAGAAGCTGGTAGGCTTGATGTTGCTGGTATAGCCTGAGGAATTGATGCAACAAGTAGCTGGTAGAATTGATGTGGCAGGTATAGCCTGAGGAGTTTATGCAACTAGTAGCGTGTAGAATTGATGTGGCTGGTATAGCCTGAGGTATTGGTTCCACAAGTAGCTGGTAGAATTTATGTGGCTTTTATAGCCTGAGGTATTGATGCAGCAAGCAGCTGGTAGAATTGATGTGGCTGGCATAGCCTGAGGTATTGATGCAGCAAGTATCTGGTAGAATTGATGTGGCTGGTATAGCCTGAGGAGTTTATTCATCTATTCGCTTCTTGAATTGATGTTGTTGGTATTGCCTAAGGAAGTGATGCAGCAAGTAGTTAGTTGAATTGATGTGGCTGGTATAGCATGATGAATTGATGCAGCAAGTAGCTGGTAGAATTGATGTGGCTAGTATAGCCTGTGGTATTGATGCCAAAAGTAGCTGGTAGAATTGCTGTGGCTGGTATAGCCTGAGGAATTGATGCAGCAAGTAGCTGGTAGAATTGATGTGGCTGATATAGCCTATGGAATTGATGCAGCCTGTAGATGGCAGAATTGATGTAGCTGGAATAGCCTGAGGAATTGATGCAGCAAGTATTTGATAAAATTGATGTGGCTGGTTTAGCCTATGGAACTGATTCAGCAAGTAGCTGGTAGAATCGATGTGGCTGGTATAGCTTGAGGAATTGAATCATCAAGTAGCTGGTACTATTGATATGGCTGGTATAGCCTGAGGAATTGATGCAGCAAGCAGCTGGTAGGATTGATGTGGCTGGTATAGTCTGATGAATTGATGCAGCAAGTAGCTAGTAGGATTGATGTTGCTGAGATAGCCTGAGGAATTGATGCGGCAAGTAGCTGGTAGGCTTGATGTTGCTGGTATAGCCTGAGGAATTGATTCAACAAGTAGCTGGTAGAATTGATGTGGCAGGTATAGCCTGAGGAGTTTATGCAACTAGTAGCGTGTAGAATTGATGTGGCTGGTATAGCCTGAGGTATTGGTGCCACAAGTTGCTGGTAGAATTTATGTGGCTTTTATTGCCTGAGGAATTGACGCAGCAAGTAGATGATAGAATTAATGTGGCTGGTATAGCCTGAGAAGTTGATGCAACAAGTAGTTGGTAGGATTGATGTGGCTGGTATAGCCTGAGGAATTGATTCTGCAAGTAGCTGGTAGAATTGATGTGGCTGGTATAGGCTATGGAATTGAAGCAGCCGGTAGCTGGTAGAATTGATGAGGCTGGTATAGCCTGAGGAGTTGATGCAGCTAGTAGCTGTTACAATTGACATGGCTGGTATAGCCGGAGGTATTGATGCAGCAAGTAGCTGGCAGAATTAACATGGCTGGTATATCCTGGTGAATTGATGTGGATATTAGCTGGTAGAATTGATATGGCTGGTATAGCCTGAGTAGTTGATGCAGCAAGTATTTGGAAGAATTGATGTTCCTGGTATAGCCTGAGGAATTGATGCAGCAAGTAGCTGGTAGAATTCATGTGGCTGGTATACTGTAGCCTGAGGAATTGATGCAGCAAGTAGCTGGTAAAATTGATGTGGCTGGTACAGCCTGTGAAGTTGATGCAGCAAGTAGCTGGTAGAATTAATGTGGCTGGTATAGCCTGAGGAGTTGATGCAGCAAGTAGTTGGTAGAATTGTTGTGGCTGGTATAGCCTGAGGTATTGATGCAGCAAGCAGCTGGTAGAATTGATGTGGCTAGTATAGCCTGGGGAAGTAAAGCAGCAAGTAGTTTGTAGAATTGATGTGTCTGTTATAGCATGATGAATTGATGCAGCAAGAAGCTGGTAGAATAGATGTGGCTGGTATAGCCTGAGGAATTGATGCAGCAAGTTGCTTGTAGAATTGATGTGAGCTGGTATAGCCTGATGAATTGATGCAGCTATTAGCTGGTAGAATTGATCTGGCTGGTATAGCCTGTGGTATTGATGCGAAAAGTAGCTGCTATAAATGATGTGGCTGGTATAGCCTGAGTAGTTGATGCAGCAAGTAGCTGGAAGAATTGACGTGGCTGGTATTGCCTGAGGAACTAATGCAGCAAGTAGCTGGTAGAATTGATGTGGCTGGAATAGCCTGTGGTATTGATGCCAAAATTAGCTGGTAGAATTGATGTGGCTGGTATAGCCTGAGGAATTGATGCAGCAAGCAGTTGGTAGAACTGATGTGGCTGTATAGCCTGTGAAACTGATGAAGCAAGTAGCTGGTAGAATCGATTTGGCTGGTGCAGCTTTCAGAATTGATGCAGCTAGTAGCTGGTAGAATTAATGTGGCTGGTATTGCCTGAGAAGTTGATGCAGCAAGTAGTTGATAGGTTTGATGTGGCTGGTATAGCCTGAGTTATTGATGCAGTACTTAGCTGGCAGAATTGATGTGGCTGGTAAAGCCTGATGAATTTATGCAGCAAGTAGCTGGTAGAATTGATGTGGTTGGTATAGCCTGAGAGATATTGATGCAGGAAGTAGCTGATAGAATTGATGTGGCTTGTATAGCCTGAGGAAGTGATGCAGCAAGCAGTTGGTTGAATAGATGTGGTTGGTATAGCCTGTTGAATTGATGCAGGAAGTAGCAGGTAAAAAAATTGATGTGGCTGGTATAGTCTGAGGTATTGATGCATCAAGGAGCTGGTAGAATTGAAGTGGCTTGTATAGCCTGAGGTATTGATGCAGCAAGTAGCTGGTAGAATTGATGTGGCTTGTATAGCCTGAGGTATTGATACAGCAAGTAGCTGGTAGAATTGATGTGGCTGGTATAGCCTGATTATTTGATGCAGCAAGTATTTGGTAGAATTGTTGTTCCTGGTAAAGCCTATGAAATTTATTCAGCAATTAGCTGGTAGAATTGATGTGGCTGGTATAGCCTGAGTAATTAATGCTGGAAGTAGCTGGTAGAATTGATGGGGCTAGAATAACCTGATAAAGGGTTGCGGCTATTAGCTTTTAGAATTGATGAGGCTGGTGTAGCCTTTGGTATTGATGCCAAAAGTAGCTGGTAGAATTGATGTGGCTGGTATAGCCTGAGGATCAGATGCAGCAAGTAGCTGGTAGAATTGATGTGGCTGGCATAGCCTGAGGAATTGATGCAGCCTGTAGCTTGTAGAATGGATGTGGCTGGTATAGCCTGAGGACTTGATGCAGCTAGTAGCTGGTAGAATTGATGTGGCTAGTATAGCCTGAGGTATTGATGCAGAAAGCAGTTGGTAGAAATGATGCGGCTGGTTTAGCCTATGGAATTGAAGCAGCTAGTAGCTGATAGAATTGATGTGGCTGGTATAGCTTGAGGAATTGATGCAGCAAGTAGCTGGTATAATCGACGTGGCTGGTATAGCTTGAGGAGTTGATGCAGCAAGTAGCTGGTAGAAATGATGTGGCTGGTATAACCTGTGAAGTTGATGCAGCAACTAGCTGGTAGAATGATGTGGCTGGTATAGTCTGAGAAGTTGATGCAGCAAGTAGTTGGTAGAATTGATGTGGCTGGTAAAACCTGTGAAGTTGATGCAGCAAGTAGCTGGTAGAATTAGTGTGGCTGGTATAGCCTGAGAAGTTTAAGCAACAAGTAGTTGGTAGGATTGATGTGGCTGGTGTAGCCTGATGAAGTGTTGCAGCAAGTAGCTGGTAGAATTGATGTGGCTGGTATAGCCTAAGGTATTGATGCAGCAAGTAGCTGGTAGAATTGATGTGACTGGTATATCCTGAGGAATTGATGCAGCAAGTAGTTGGTAGAATTGATGTGGCTGGTATAGCCTGAGGAGTTGCTGCATCTAGTAGCTGGTAGAATTGATGTGGCTGGTATAGCCTGAGGTATTGATGCAGCAAGTAACTGGTAGAATTGATGTGGCTGGTTTAGCATATGGAATTGACGTAGGAAGTAGCTGGTAGAATCAATGTGGCTGGTATAACTTGTGGAATTGATGCATCAAGTAGCTGGTAGAATTGATGTGGCTTGTTTAGCCTGAGGAGTTGATGCAGCAAGTAGCTGGTAGAAATGATGTGGATTGTAAAACCTGTGAATTTGATGTTGTAAGTAGCTGGTAGAATTGATGTAGCTGGTATAGCCTGAGGAATTGATGCAGCAAGTAGCTGTAAGATTGATGTGGCTAGTATAGCCTGAGGAAGAGATGCAGGAAGTAGCTGGTAGAATTAATGTGGCTGGTATAGACTGAGGCATTGATGCAGCAAGTAGCTGGTAGAATTGATGTGGCTGGTATAGCCTGAGGAGTTTATGCAGGTAGTAGCTGGGAGAATTGATGTGGCTGGTATAGCCTGATAAATTGATGCAGCTAGTACCTGGCAGAATTGATATGGCTAGTATAGCCTGACGTATTGATGCAGCAAGTAGCTGTAAGAATTGATGTGGCTGGTATAGCCTGAGGAAGAGATGCAGCAAGTAGTTGGTAGAATTGATGTGGCTGGTATAGCCTGAGGTATTGATGCAACAAGTAGTTGGTAGAATTGATATAGCAGGTATATCCTGAGGAATTGATGCAGCAAGTAGCTGGAAGAATTGATGTGGGTGATATAGCCTGAAGAATTGATGCTGTAAGTAGCTGGAAGAATTGATGTGGGTGGTATAGCCTGAGGAATTGATGCAGCAAGTAGCTGGTAGGATTGATGTTGCTGGTATTGCCTGAGGATTTGATGCAGGAAGTAGCTGGTAGGCTTGATGTTGCTGGTATAGCCTGAGGAATTGATGCAGCAAGTAATTGTTAGAATTGATGTGGCTGATTTATCATGATGAATTGATGCAGCAAGTAGCTGGTAGGATTGATGTGGCTGGTATAGCATGATGAATTGATGCATCTATTAGCTGGCAGAATTGATATGGCTGGTATAGCCTGAGGTATTGATGCAGCAAGTAGCTGGTAGAATTGATGTGGCTGGTATAGCTGGAGGAAGAGATGCAGCAAGTAGTTGGTAGAATTGATGTGGCTGGTATAGCATGATGAATTGATGCAGCAAGTAGGTAGTAGAATTGATGTGGCTGGTATAGCCTGAGGTATTGATGCAGCAAGTAGCTTGTAGAATTGGTGTGGCTGGTAGAGGCTGAGGTATTGATGCAGCAAGTAGATGATAGAATTTATGTGGCTGGTATAGCCTGAGTAATTGATGCAGCAAGTAGCTGGTAGAATTGATGTGGCTGGTATAGCCTGAGGAATTGATGCAGCAAGTAGCTGGAAGAATTGATGTGGCTGGTATAGCCTGAGGAGATGATGCAGCTAGTAGTTTGTAGAATTGAAATGGCTGGTATAGCCTGAGGTATTGATGCAGCAAGTAGCTGGTAGGATTCATGTTGCTGGTATAGCCTGAGGAATTGATGCAGCAAGTAGGTGGTAGAATTGATGTGGTTGGTATAGCCTGAGGAGTTTATGCAGCTAGTATCTTGTAGAATTGATGTGGTTGGTATAGCCTGAGGTATGGATGCAACAAGTAGCTGGTAGAATTGATGAGGCTGGTATAGCCTGAGGTATTGATGCAGCAAGCAGCTGGTAGAATTGATGTGGCTGGCATAGCCTAAGGTATTGATGCAGCAAGTATCTGGTAGAATTGATGTGGCTGGTATAGCCTGAGGAGTTTATTCATCTATTCGCTTGTTGAATTGATGTTGTTGGTATTGCCTAAGGAAGTGATGCAGCAAGTAGTTAGTTGAATTGATGTGGCTGGTATAGCATGATGAATTGATGCAGCAAGTAGCTGGTAGAATTGATGTGGCTGGTATAGCCTGTGGTATTGATGCAGAAAGTAGCTGGTAGAATTGTTGTGGCTGGTATAGCCTGAGGAATTGATGCAGCTAGTAGCTGGTAGTATTGATGTGGCTGATATAGCCTATGGAATTGATGCAGCCTGTAGATGGCAGAATTGATGTGGCTGGAATAGCCTGAGGAATTGATGCAGCAAGTATTTGTTTAAATTGATGTGGCTGGTTTAGCCTATGGAACTGATGCAGCAAGAAGCTGGTAGAATCGATGTGGCTGGTATAGCTTGAGGAATTGAATCAGCAAGTAGCTGGTACTATTGATATGGCTGGTATAGCCTGAGGAATTGATGCAGCAAGCAACTATTAGGATTGATGTGGCTGGTATAGTCTGATAAATTGATGCAGCAAGTAGCTGGTAGGATTGATGTTGCTGGGATAGCCTGAGGAATTGATGCGGCAAGAAGCTGGTAGGCTTGATGTTGCTGGTATAGCCTGAGGAATTGATGCAACAAGTAGCTGGTAGAATTGATGTGGCAGGTATAGCCTGAGGAGTTTATGCAACTAGTAGCGTGTAGAATTGATGTGGCTGGTATAGCCTGAGGTATTGGTTCCACAAGTAGCTGGTAGAATTTATGTGGCTTTTATAGCCTGAGGTATTGATGCAGCAAGCAGCTGGTAGAATTGATGTGGCTGGCATAGCCTGAGGTATTGATGCAGCAAGTATCTGGTAGAATTGATGTGGCTGGTATAGCCTGAGGAGTTTATTCATCTATTCGCTTCTTGAATTGATGTTGTTGGTATTGCCTAAGGAAGTGATGCAGCAAGTAGTTAGTTGAATTGATGTGGCTGGTATAGCATGATGAATTGATGCAGCAAGTAGCTGGTAGAATTGATGTGGCTAGTATAGCCTGTGGTATTGATGCCAAAAGTAGCTGGTAGAATTGATGTGGCTGATATAGCCTATGGAATTGATGCAGCCTGTAGATGGCAGAATTGATGTAGCTGGAATAGCCTGAGGAATTGATGCAGCAAGTATTTGATAAAATTGATGTGGCTGGTTTAGCCTATGGAACTGATGCAGCAAGTAGCTGGTAGAATCGATGTGGCTGGAATAGCTTGAGGAATTGAATCATCAAGTAGCTGGTACTATTGATATGGCTGGTATAGCCTGAGGAATTGATGCAGCAAGCAGCTGGTTGGATTGATGTGGCTGGTATAGTCTGATGAATTGATGCAGCAAGTAGCTAGTAGGATTGATGTTGCTGAGATAGCCTGAGGAATTGATGCGGCAAGTAGCTGGTAGGCTTGATGTTGCTGGTATAGCCTGAGGAATTGATTCAACAAGTAGCTGGTAGAATTGATGTGGCAGGTATAGCCTGAGGAGTTTATGCAACTAGTAGCGTGTAGAATTGATGTGGCTGGTATAGCCTGAGGTATTGGTGCCACAAGTTGCTGGTAGAATTTATGTGGCTTTTATTGCCTGAGGAATTGATGCAGCAAGTAGATGATAGAATTAATGTGGCTGGTATAGCCTGAGAAGTTGATGCAACAAGTAGTTGGTAGGATTGATGTGGCTGGTATAGCCTGAGGAATTGATTCTGCAAGTAGCTGGTAGAATTGATGTGGCTGGTATAGGCTATGGAATTGAAGCAGCCGGTAGCTGGTAGAATTGATGAGGCTGGTATAGCCTGAGGAGTTGATGCAGCTAGTAGCTGTTACAATTGACATGGCTGGTATAGCCGGAGGTATTGATGCAGCAAGTAGCTGGCAGAATTAACATGGCTGGTATATCCTGGTGAATTGATGTGGATATTAGCTGGTAGAATTGATATGGCTGGTATAGCCTGAGTAGTTGATGCAGCAAGTATTTGGAAGAATTGATGTTCCTGGTATAGCCTGAGGAATTGATGCAGCAAGTAGCTGATAGAATTGATGTGGCTGGTATAGCCTGATGACTTTATGCAGCTAGTAGCTGGTAGAATTCATGTGGCTGGTATACTGTAGCCTGAGGAATTGATGCAGCAAGTAGCTGGTAAAATTGATGTGGCTGGTACAGCCTGTGAAGTTGATGCAGCAAGTAGCTGGTAGAATTAATGTGGCTGGTATAGCCTGAGGAGTTGATGCAGCAAGTAGTTGGTAGAATTGTTGTGGCTGGTATAGCCTGAGGTATTGATGCAGCAAGCAGCTGGTAGAATTGATGTGGCTAGTATAGCCTGGGGAAGTAAAGCAGCAAGTAGTTTGTAGAATTGATGTGTCTGTTATAGCATGATGAATTGATGCAGCAAGAAGCTGGTAGAATAGATGTGGCTGGTATAGCCTGAGGAATTGATGCAGCAAGTTGCTTGTAGAATTGATGTGAGCTGGTATAGCCTGATGAATTGATGCAGCTATTAGCTGGTAGAATTGATCTGGCTGGTATAGCCTGTGGTATTGATGCGAAAAGTAGCTGCTATAAATGATGTGGCTGGTATAGCCTGAGTAGTTGATGCAGCAAGTAGCTGGAAGAATTGACGTGGCTGGTATTGCCTGAGGAACTAATGCAGCAAGTAGCTGGTAGAATTGATGTGGCTGGAATAGCCTGTGGTATTGATGCCAAAATTAGCTGGTAGAATTGATGTGGCTGGTATAGCCTGAGGAATTGATGCAGCAAGCAGTTGGTAGAACTGATGTGGCTGTATAGCCTGTGAAACTGATGAAGCAAGTAGCTGGTAGAATCGATTTGGCTGGTGCAGCTTTCAGAATTGATGCAGCTAGTAGCTGGTAGAATTAATGTGGCTGGTATTGCCTGAGAAGTTGATGCAGCAAGTAGTTGATAGGTTTGATGTGGCTGGTATAGCCTGAGTTATTGATGCAGTACTTAGCTGGCAGAATTGATGTGGCTGGTAAAGCCTGATGAATTTATGCAGCAAGTAGCTGGTAGAATTGATGTGGTTGGTATAGCCTGAGAGATATTGATGCAGGAAGTAGCTGATAGAATTGATGTGGCTTGTATAGCCTGAGGAAGTGATGCAGCAAGCAGTTGGTTGAATAGATGTGGTTGGTATAGCCTGTTGAATTGATGCAGGAAGTAGCAGGTAAAATTGATGTGGCTGGTATAGTCTGAGGTATTGATGCATCAAGGAGCTGGTAGAATTGATGTGGCTTGTATAGCCTGAGGTATTGATGCAGCAAGTAGCTGGTAGAATTGATGTGGCTTGTATAGCCTTTGGTATTGATGCCAAAAGTAGCTGGTAGAATTGATGTGGCTGGTATAGCCTGAGGATCAGATGCAGCAAGTAGCTGGTAGAATTGATGTGGCTGGCATAGCCTGAGGAATTGATGCAGCCTGTAGCTTGTAGAATGGATGTGGCTGGTATAGCCTGAGGTATTGATGCAGAAAGCAGTTGGTAGAAATGATGCGGCTGGTTTAGCCTATGGAATTGAAGCAGCTAGTAGCTGATAGAATTGATGTGGCTGGTATAGCTTGAGGAATTGATGCAGCAAGTAGCTGGTATAATCGATGTGGCTGGTATAGCTTGAGGAGTTGATGCAGCAAGTAGCTGGTAGAAATGATGTGGCTGGTATAACCTGTGAAGTTGATGCAGCAACTAGCTGGTAGAACGATGTGGCTGGTATAGTCTGAGAAGTTGATGCAGCAAGTAGTTGGTAGAATTGATGTGGCTGGTAAAACCTGTGAAGTTGATGCAGCAAGTAGCTGGTAGAATTAGTGTGGCTGGTATAGCCTGAGAAGTTTAAGCAACAAGTAGTTGGTAGGATTGATGTGGCTGGTGTAGCCTGATGAAGTGTTGCAGCAAGTAGCTGGTAGAATTGATGTGGCTGGTATAGCCTAAGGTATTGATGCAGCAAGTAGCTGGTAGAATTGATGTGACTGGTATATCCTGAGGAATTGATGCAGCAAGTAGTTGGTAGAATTGATGTGGCTGGTATAGCCTGAGGAGTTGCTGCATCTAGTAGCTGGTAGAATTGATGTGGCTGGTATAGCCTGAGGTATTGATGCAGCAAGTAACTGGTAGAATTGATGTGGCTGGTTTAGCATATGGAATTGACGTAGGAAGTAGCTGGTAGAATCAATGTGGCTGGTATAACTTGTGGAATTGATGCATCAAGTAGCTGGTAGAATTGATGTGGCTTGTTTAGCCTGAGGAGTTGATGCAGCAAGTAGCTGGTAGAAATGATGTGGATTGTAAAACCTGTGAATTTGATGTTGTAAGTAGCTGGTAGAATTGATGTGGCTGGTATAGCCTGAGGAATTGATGCAGCAAGTAGCTGTAAGATTGATGTGGCTAGTATAGCCTGAGGAAGAGATGCAGCAAGTAGCTGGTAGAATTAATGTGGCTGGTATAGACTGAGGCATTGATGCAGCAAGTAGCTGGTAGAATTGATGTGGCTGGTATAGCCTGAGGAGTTTATGCAGGTAGTAGCTGGGAGAATTGATGTGGCTGGTATAGCCTAAGTAATTTATGCAGCAAGTAGCTGGTAGAATTGATGTGGCTGGTATAGCCTGAGGAATTGATGCAGCAAGTAGCTGGTAGAATTGATGTGGCTGGTATAGCCTGAGGAATTGATGCAGCAAGTAGCTGGTAGAATTGACGTGGCTGGTATAGCTTGATGAATTGATGCGGCTATTAGCTGCTAGAATTGCTGTGGCTAGTATAGCCTGTGGTGTTGATGCGAAAAGTAGTTGGTAGAATAGATGTGGTTGGTATAGCCTGTTGAATTGATGTAGAAAGTAGCAGGTAAAATTGATGTGGCTGGTATAGCCTGAGGTATTGATGCATCAAGGAGCTGGTAGAATTGATGTGGCTTGTATAGCCTGAGGTATTGATGCAGCAAGTTGCTGGTAGAATTGATGTGGCTTGTATAGCCTGAGGTATTGATGCAGCAAGTAGCTGGTAGAATTGATGTGGCTGGTATAGCCTGATTATTTGATGCAGGAAGTATTTGGTAGAATTGTTGTTCCTGGTAAAGCCTATGAAATTTATTCAGCAATTACCTGGTAGAATTGATGTGGCTGGTATAGCCTGAGTAATTAATGCAGGAAGTAGCTGGTAGAATTGATGAGGCTAGAATAACCTGATAAAGGGTTGCGGCTATTAGCTTTTAGAATTGATGAGGCTGGTGTAGCCTGTGGTATTGATGCCAAAAGTAGCTGGTAGAATTGATGTGGCTGGTATAGCCTGAGGATCAGATGCAGCAAGTAGCTGGTAGAATTGATGTGGCTGGCATAGCCTGAGGAATTGATGCAGCCTGTAGCTTGTAGAATGTATGTGGCTGGTATAGCCTGAGGACTTGATGCAGCTAGTAGCTGGTAGAATTGATGTGGCTAGTATAGCCTGAGGTATTGATGCAGAAAGCAGTTGGTAGAAATGATGCCGCTGGTATAGACTGAGGCATTGATGCAGCAAGTAGCTGGTAGAATTGATGTGGCTGGTATAGCCTGAGGAGTTTATGCAGGTAGTAGCTGGTAGAATTGATGTGGCTGGTATAGCCTGAGAAGTTGATGCAGCAATTAGTTGGTAGGATTGATGTGGCTGGTATAGAGTGAGGAATTGATGCACCAAGTAGCTGGTAGAATTGATGTGGCTGGTATATCCTGAGGAATTGATGCAGCAAGCAGTTGGTAGAACTGATGTGGCTGTATAGCCTGTGAAACTGATGAAGCAAGTAGCTGGTAGAATCGATTTGGCTGGTGCAGCTTTCAGAATTGATGCAGCTAGTAGCTGGTAGAATTAATGTGGCTGGTATTGCCTGAGAAGTTGATGCAGCAAGTAGTTGATAGGTTTGATGTGGCTGGTATAGCCTGAGTTATTGATGCAGTACTTAGCTGGCAGAATTGATGTGGCTGGTAAAGCCTGATGAATTTATGCAGCAAGTAGCTGGTAGAATTGATGTGGTTGGTATAGCCTGAGAGATATTGATGCAGGAAGTAGCTGATAGAATTGATGTGGCTTGTATAGCCTGAGGAAGTGATGCAGCAAGCAGTTGGTTGAATAGATGTGGTTGGTATAGCCTGTTGAATTGATGCAGGAAGTAGCAGGTAAAATTGATGTGGCTGGTATAGTCTGAGGTATTGATGCATCAAGGAGCTGGTAGAATTGATGTGGCTTGTATAGCCTGAGGTATTGATGCAGCAAGTAGCTGGTAGAATTGATGTGGCTTGTATAGCCTTTGGTATTGATGCCAAAAGTAGCTGGTAGAATTGATGTGGCTGGTATAGCCTGAGGATCAGATGCAGCAAGTAGCTGGTAGAATTGATGTGGCTGGCATAGCCTGAGGAATTGATGCAGCCTGTAGCTTGTAGAATGGATGTGGCTGGTATAGCCTGAGGTATTGATGCAGAAAGCAGTTGGTAGAAATGATGCGGCTGGTTTAGCCTATGGAATTGAAGCAGCTAGTAGCTGATAGAATTGATGTGGCTGGTATAGCTTGAGGAATTGATGCAGCAAGTAGCTTGTATAATCGATGTGGCTGGTATAGCTTGAGGAGTTGATGCAGCAAGTAGCTGGTAGAAATGATGTGGCTGGTATAACCTGTGAAGTTGATGCAGCAACTAGCTGGTAGAACGATGTGGCTGGTATAGTCTGAGAAGTTGATGCAGCAAGTAGTTGGTAGAATTGATGTGGCTGGTAAAACCTGTGAAGTTGATGCAGCAAGAAGCTGGTAGAATTAGTGTGGCTGGTATAGCCTGAGAAGTTTAAGCAACAAGTAGTTGGTAGGATTGATGTGGCTGGTGTAGCCTGATGAAGTGTTGCAGCAAGTAGCTGGTAGAATTGATGTGGCTGGTATAGCCTAAGGTATTGATGCAGCAAGTAGCTGGTAGAATTGATGTGACTGGTATATCCTGAGGAATTGATGCAGCAAGTAGTTGGTAGAATTGATGTGGCTGGTATAGCCTGAGGAGTTGCTGCATCTAGTAGCTGGTAGAATTGATGTGGCTGGTATAGCCTGAGGTATTGATGCAGCAAGTAACTGGTAGAATTGATGTGGCTGGTTTAGCATATGGAATTGACGTAGGAAGTAGCTGGTAGAATCAATGTGGCTGGTATAACTTGTGGAATTGATGCATCAAGTAGCTGGTAGAATTGATGTGGCTTGTTTAGCCTGAGGAGTTGATGCAGCAAGTAGCTGGTAGAAATGATGTGGATTGTAAAACCTGTGAATTTGATGTTGTAAGTAGCTGGTAGAATTGATGTGGCTGGTATAGCCTGAGGAATTGATGCAGCAAGTAGCTGTAAGATTGATGTGGCTAGTATAGCCTGAGGAAGAGATGCAGCAAGTAGCTGGTAGAATTAATGTGGCTGGTATAGACTGAGGCATTGATGCAGCAAGTAGCTGGTAGAATTGATGTGGCTGGTATAGCCTGAGGAGTTTATGCAGGTAGTAGCTGGGAGAATTGATGTGGCTGGTATAGCCTAAGTAATTTATGCAGCAAGTAGCTGGTAGAATTGATGTGGCTGGTATAGCCTGAGGAATTGATGCAGCAAGTAGCTGGTAGAATTGATGTGGCTGGTATAGCCTGAGGAATTGATGCAGCAAGTAGCTGGTAGAATTGACGTGGCTGGTATAGCTTGATGAATTGATGCGGCTATTAGCTGTTAGAATTGCTGTGGCTAGTATAGCCTGTGGTGTTGATGCGAAAAGTAGTTGGTAGAATAGATGTGGTTGGTATAGCCTGTTGAATTGATGTAGAAAGTAGCAGGTAAAATTGATGTGGCTGGTATAGCCTGAGGTATTGATGCATCAAGGAGCTGGTAGAATTGATGTGGCTTGTATAGCCTGAGGTATTGATGCAGCAAGTTGCTGGTAGAATTGATGTGGCTTGTATAGCCTGAGGTATTGATGCAGCAAGTAGCTGGTAGAATTGATGTGGCTGGTATAGCCTGATTATTTGATGCAGCAAGTATTTGGTAGAATTGTTGTTCCTGGTAAAGCCTATGAAATTTATTCAGCAATTACCTGGTAGAATTGATGTGGCTGGTATAGCCTGAGTAATTAATGCAGGAAGTAGCTGGTAGAATTGATGAGGCTAGAATAACCTGATAAAGGGTTGCGGCTATTAGCTTTTAGAATTGATGAGGCTGGTGTAGCCTGTGGTATTGATGCCAAAAGTAGCTGGTAGAATTGATGTGGCTGGTATAGCCTGAGGATCAGATGCAGCAAGTAGCTGGTAGAATTGATGTGGCTGGCATAGCCTGAGGAATTGATGCAGCCTGTAGCTTGTAGAATGTATGTGGCTGGTATAGCCTGAGGACTTGATGCAGCTAGTAGCTGGTAGAATTGATGTGGCTAGTATAGCCTGAGGTATTGATGCAGAAAGCAGTTGGTAGAAATGATGCCGCTGGTATAGACTGAGGCATTGATGCAGCAAGTAGCTGGTAGAATTGATGTGGCTGGTATAGCCTGAGGAGTTTATGCAGGTAGTAGCTGGTAGAATTGATGTGGCTGGTATAGCCTGAGAAGTTGATGCAGCAATTAGTTGGTAGGATTGATGTGGCTGGTATAGAGTGAGGAATTGATGCACCAAGTAGCTGGTAGAATTGATGTGGCTGGTATATCCTGAGGAATTGATGCAGCAAGTAGCTGTAAGATTGATGTGGCTAGTATAGCCTGAGGAAGTGATGCAGCAAGTAGCTGGTAGAATTAATGTGGCTGGCATAGACTGAGGTATTGATGCAGCAAGAAGCTGGAAGAATTGATGTGGCTGGTATAGCCTGAGGAGTTTATGCAGGTAGTAGCTGGTAGAATTGATGTGGCTGGTATAGCCTCAGGAGTTGATGCAGTTAGTAGCTGGAAGATTTGATGTGGCCGGTATAGCCTTAGGTATTGATGCAGATAGTAGCTGGTAGAATTGATGTGGCTGGTATAGCCTGAGGAGTTACTGTATCTAGTAGCTGGTAGAATTGATGTGGCTGGTATAGTCTGAGGTATTGATGCAGCAAGTAGTTGGTAGAATTGATGTGGCTGATTTAGCATATGGAATTGATGCAGCAAGTAGCTGGTAGAATTGATGTGGCTGGTATAGCATGAGGAGTTGATGCAGCTTGTAGTTGGTAGAATTGATGTTGCTGGTATAGCTTGTGTAGTGATGCAGCTGGTAGCTGGTAGAATTGATGTTGCTGGTATTACCATTGAAGTTGATGCAGCTTGTATCTGGAAGAATTGATGTGGCTGATATAGCTTGAGAAGTTTATGTAGCCAGTAGTTGGTAGAATTGATGTGGCTGGTATAGCCTAAGGTATTGAAGCAGCAAGTAGTGGGTAGAATTAATGTGGCTGGTATAGCCTGAGGAGTTGATGCAGCAAGTAGTTGGTAGAATTGTTGTGGCTGGTATAGCCTGAGGTATTGATGCAGCAAGCAGCTGGTAGAATTGATGTGGCTAGTATAGCCTGGGGAAGTAAAGCAGCAAGTAGTTTGTAGAATTGATGTGTCTGTTATAGCATGATGAATTGATGCAGCAAGAAGCTGGTAGAATAGATGTGGCTGGTATAGCCTGAGGAATTGATGCAGCAAGTTGCTTGTAGAATTGATGTGAGCTGGTATAGCCTGATGAATTGATGCAGCTATTAGCTGGTAGAATTGATCTGGCTGGTATAGCCTGTGGTATTGATGCGAAAAGTAGCTGCTATAAATGATGTGGCTGGTATAGCCTGAGTAGTTGATGCAGCAAGTAGCTGGAAGAATTGACGTGGCTGGTATTGCCTGAGGAACTAATGCAGCAAGTAGCTGGTAGAATTGATGTGGCTGGAATAGCCTGTGGTATTGATGCCAAAATTAGCTGGTAGAATTGATGTGGCTGGTATAGCCTGAGGAATTGATGCAGCAAGCAGTTGGTAGAACTGATGTGGCTGTATAGCCTGTGAAACTGATGAAGCAAGTAGCTGGTAGAATCGATTTGGCTGGTGCAGCTTTCAGAATTGATGCAGCTAGTAGCTGGTAGAATTAATGTGGCTGGTATTGCCTGAGAAGTTGATGCAGCAAGTAGTTGATAGGTTTGATGTGGCTGGTATAGCCTGAGTTATTGATGCAGTACTTAGCTGGCAGAATTGATGTGGCTGGTAAAGCCTGATGAATTCATGCAGCAAGTAGCTGGTAGAATTGATGTGGTTGGTATAGCCTGAGAGATATTGATGCAGGAAGTAGCTGATAGAATTGATGTGGCTTGTATAGCCTGAGGAAGTGATGCAGCAAGCAGTTGGTTGAATAGATGTGGTTGGTATAGCCTGTTGAATTGATGCAGGAAGTAGCAGGTAAAATTGATGTGGCTGGTATAGTCTGAGGTATTGATGCATCAAGGAGCTGGTAGAATTGATGTGACTTGTATAGCCTGAGGTATTGATGCAGCAAGTAGCTGGTAGAATTGATGTGGCTTGTATAGCCTGAGGTATTGATGCAGCAAGTAGCTGGTAGAATTGATGTGGCTGGTATAGCCTGATTATTTGATGCAGCAAGTATGTGGTAGAATTGTTGTTCCTGGTAAAGCCTATGAAATTTATTCAGCAATTAGCTGGTAGAATTGATGTGGCTGGTATAGCCTGAGTAATTAATGCTGGAAGTAGCTGGTAGAATTGATGGGGCTAGAATAACCTGATAAAGGGTTGCGGCTATTAGCTTTTAGAATTGATGAGGCTGGTGTAGCCTTTGGTATTGATGCCAAAAGTAGCTGGTAGAATTGATGTGGCTGGTATAGCCTGAGGATCAGATGCAGCAAGTAGCTGGTAGAATTGATGTGGCTGGCATAGCCTGAGGAATTGATGCAGCCTGTAGCTTGTAGAATGGATGTGGCTGGTATAGCCTGAGGACTTGATGCAGCTAGTAGCTGGTAGAATTGATGTGGCTAGTATAGCCTGAGGTATTGATGCAGAAAGCAGTTGGTAGAAATGATGCGGCTGGTTTAGCCTATGGAATTGAAGCAGCTAGTAGCTGATAGAATTGATGTGGCTGGTATAGCTTGAGGAATTGATGCAGCAAGTAGCTGGTATAATCGATGTGGCTGGTATAGCTTGAGGAGTTGATGCAGCAAGTAGCTGGTAGAAATGATGTGGCTGGTATAACCTGTGAAGTTGATGCAGCAACTAGCTGGTAGAATGATGTGGCTGGTATAGTCTGAGAAGTTGATGCAGCAAGTAGTTGGTAGAATTGATGTGGCTGGTAAAACCTGTGAAGTTGATGCAGCAAGTAGCTGGTAGAATTAGTGTGGCTGGTATAGCCTGAGAAGTTTAAGCAACAAGTAGTTGGTAGGATTGATGTGGCTGGTGTAGCCTGATGAAGTGTTGCAGCAAGTAGCTGGTAGAATTGATGTGGCTGGTATAGCCTAAGGTATTGATGCAGCAAGTAGCTGGTAGAATTGATGTGACTGGTATATCCTGAGGAATTGATGCAGCAAGTAGTTGGTAGAATTGATGTGGCTGGTATAGCCTGAGGAGTTGCTGCATCTAGTAGCTGGTAGAATTGATGTGGCTGGTATAGCCTGAGGTATTGATGCAGCAAGTAACTGGTAGAATTGATGTGGCTGGTTTAGCATATGGAATTGACGTAGGAAGTAGCTGGTAGAATCAATGTGGCTGGTATAACTTGTGGAATTGATGCATCAAGTAGCTGGTAGAATTGATGTGGCTTGTTTAGCCTGAGGAGTTGATGCAGCAAGTAGCTGGTAGAAATGATGTGGATTGTAAAACCTGTGAATTTGATGTTGTAAGTAGCTGGTAGAATTGATGTGGCTGGTATAGCCTGAGGAATTGATGCAGCAAGTAGCTGTAAGATTGATGTGGCTAGTATAGCCTGAGGAAGAGATGCAGCAAGTAGCTGGTAGAATTAATGTGGCTGGTATAGACTGAGGCATTGATGCAGCAAGTAGCTGGTAGAATTGATGTGGCTGGTATAGCCTGAGGAGTTTATGCAGGTAGTAGCTGGGAGAATTGATGTGGCTGGTATAGCCTAAGTAATTTATGCAGCAAGTAGCTGGTAGAATTGATGTGGCTGGTATAGCCTGAGGAATTGATGCAGCAAGTAGCTGGTAGAATTGATGTGGCTGGTATAGCCTGAGGAATTGATGCAGCAAGTAGCTGGTAGAATTGACGTGGCTGGTATAGCTTGATGAATTGATGCGGCTATTAGCTGTTAGAATTGCTGTGGCTAGTATAGCCTGTGGTGTTGATGCGAAAAGTAGTTGGTAGAATAGATGTGGTTGGTATAGCCTGTTGAATTGATGTAGAAAGTAGCAGGTAAAATTGATGTGGCTGGTATAGCCTGAGGTATTGATGCATCAAGGAGCTGGTAGAATTGATGTGGCTTGTATAGCCTGAGGTATTGATGCAGCAAGTTGCTGGTAGAATTGATGTGGCTTGTATAGCCTGAGGTATTGATGCAGCAAGTAGCTGGTAGAATTGATGTGGCTGGTATAGCCTGAGGAGTTGATGCAGCTAGTAGCTGTTACAATTGACATGGCTGGTATAGCCGGAGGTATTGATGCAGCAAGTAGCTGGCAGAATTAACATGGCTGGTATATCCTGGTGAATTGATGTGGATATTAGCTGGTAGAATTGATATGGCTGGTATAGCCTGAGTAGTTGATGCAGCAAGTATTTGGAAGAATTGATGTTCCTGGTATAGCCTGAGGAATTGATGCAGCAAGTAGCTGATAGAATTGATGTGGCTGGTATAGCCTGATGACTTTATGCAGCTAGTAGCTGGTAGAATTCATGTGGCTGGTATACTGTAGCCTGAGGAATTGATGCAGCAAGTAGCTGGTAAAATTGATGTGGCTGGTACAGCCTGTGAAGTTGATGCAGCAAGTAGCTGGTAGAATTAATGTGGCTGGTATAGCCTGAGGAGTTGATGCAGCAAGTAGTTGGTAGAATTGTTGTGGCTGGTATAGCCTGAGGTATTGATGCAGCAAGCAGCTGGTAGAATTGATGTGGCTAGTATAGCCTGGGGAAGTAAAGCAGCAAGTAGTTTGTAGAATTGATGTGTCTGTTATAGCATGATGAATTGATGCAGCAAGAAGCTGGTAGAATAGATGTGGCTGGTATAGCCTGAGGAATTGATGCAGCAAGTTGCTTGTAGAATTGATGTGAGCTGGTATAGCCTGATGAATTGATGCAGCTATTAGCTGGTAGAATTGATCTGGCTGGTATAGCCTGTGGTATTGATGCGAAAAGTAGCTGCTATAAATGATGTGGCTGGTATAGCCTGAGTAGTTGATGCAGCAAGTAGCTGGAAGAATTGACGTGGCTGGTATTGCCTGAGGAACTAATGCAGCAAGTAGCTGGTAGAATTGATGTGGCTGGAATTGCCTGTGGTATTGATGCCAAAATTAGCTGGTAGAATTGATGTGGCTGGTATAGCCTGAGGAATTGATGCAGCAAGCAGTTGGTAGAACTGATGTGGCTGTATAGCCTGTGAAACTGATGAAGCAAGTAGCTGGTAGAATCGATTTGGCTGGTGCAGCTTTCAGAATTGATGCAGCTAGTAGCTGGTAGAATTAATGTGGCTGGTATTGCCTGAGAAGTTGATGCAGCAAGTAGTTGATAGGTTTGATGTGGCTGGTATAGCCTGAGTTATTGATGCAGTACTTAGCTGGCAGAATTGATGTGGCTGGTAAAGCCTGATGAATTTATGCAGCAAGTAGCTGGTAGAATTGATGTGGAAGGTATAGCCTGAGAGATATTGATGCAGGAAGTAGCTGATAGAATTGATGTGGCTTGTATAGCCTGAGGAAGTGATGCAGCAAGCAGTTGGTTGAATAGATGTGGTTGGTATAGCCTGTTGAATTGATGCAGGAAGTAGCAGGTAAAATTGATGTGGCTGGTATAGTCTGAGGTATTGATGCATCAAGGAGCTGGTAGAATTGATGTGGCTTGTATAGCCTGAGGTATTGATGCAGCAAGTAGCTGGTAGAATTGATGTGGCTTGTATAGCCTTTGGTATTGATGCCAAAAGTAGCTGGTAGAATTGATGTGGCTGGTATAGCCTGAGGATCAGATGCAGCAAGTAGCTGGTAGAATTGATGTGGCTGGCATAGCCTGAGGAATTGATGCAGCCTGTAGCTTGTAGAATGGATGTGGCTGGTATAGCCTGAGGACTTGATGCAGCTAGTAGCTGGTAGAATTGATGTGGCTAGTATAGCCTGAGGTATTGATGCAGAAAGCAGTTGGTAGAAATGATGCGGCTGGTTTAGCCTATGGAATTGAAGCAGCTAGTAGCTGATAGAATTGATGTGGCTGGTATAGCTTGAGGAATTGATGCAGCAAGTAGCTGGTATAATCGATGTGGCTGGTATAGCTTGAGGAGTTGATGCAGCAAGTAGCTGGTAGAAATGATGTGGCTGGTATAACCTGTGAAGTTGATGCAGCAACTAGCTGGTAGAATGATGTGGCTGGTATAGTCTGAGAAGTTGATGCAGCAAGTAGTTGGTAGAATTGATGTGGCTGGTAAAACCTGTGAAGTTGATGCAGCAAGTAGCTGGTAGAATTAGTGTGGCTGGTATAGCCTGAGAAGTTTAAGCAACAAGTAGTTGGTAGGATTGATGTGGCTGGTGTAGCCTGATGAAGTGTTGCAGCAAGTAGCTTGTAGAATTGATGTGGCTGGTATAGCCTAAGGTATTGATGCAGCAAGTAGCTGGTAGAATTGATGTGACTGGTATATCCTGAGGAATTGATGCAGCAAGTAGTTGGTAGAATTGATGTGGCTGGTATAGCCTGAGGAGTTGCTGCATCTAGTAGCTGGTAGAATTGATGTGGCTGGTATAGCCTGAGGTATTGATGCAGCAAGTAACTGGTAGAATTGATGTGGCTGGTTTAGCATATGGAATTGACGTAGGAAGTAGCTGGTAGAATCAATGTGGCTGGTATAACTTGTGGAATTGATGCATCAAGTAGCTGGTAGAATTGATGTGGCTTGTTTAGCCTGAGGAGTTGATGCAGCAAGTAGCTGGTAGAAATGATGTGGATTGTAAAACCTGTGAATTTGATGTTGTAAGTAGCTGGTAGAATTGATGTGGCTGGTATAGCCTGAGGAATTGATGCAGCAAGTAGCTGTAAGATTGATGTGGCTAGTATATCCTGAGGAAGAGATGCAGCAAGTAGCTGGTAGAATTAATGTGGCTGGTATAGACTGAGGCATTGATGCAGCAAGTAGCTGGTAGAATTGATGTGGCTGGTATAGCCTGAGGAGTTTATGCAGGTAGTAGCTGGGAGAATTGATGTGGCTGGTATAGCCTAAGTAATTTATGCAGCAAGTAGCTGGTAGAATTGATGTGGCTGGTATAGCCTGAGGAATTGATGCAGCAAGTAGCTGGTAGAATTGATGTGGCTGGTATAGCCTGAGGAATTGATGCAGCAAGTAGCTGGTAGAATTGACGTGGCTGGTATAGCTTGATGAATTGATGCGGCTATTAGCTGTTAGAATTGCTGTGGCTAGTATAGCCTGTGGTGTTGATGCGAAAAGTAGTTGGTAGAATAGATGTGGTTGGTATAGCCTGTTGAATTGATGTAGACAGTAGCAGGTAAAATTGATGTGGCTGGTATAGCCTGAGGTATTTATGCATCAAGGAGCTGGTAGAATTGATGTGGCTTGTATAGCCTGAGGTACTGATGCAGCAAGTTGCTGGTAGAATTGATGTGGCTTGTGTAGCCTGAGGTATTGATGCAGCAAGTAGCTGGTAGAATTGATGTGGCTGGTATAGCCTGATTATTTGATGCAGCAAGTATTTGGTAGAATTGTTGTTCCTGGTAAAGCCTATGAAATTTATTCAGCAATTACCTGGTAGAATTGATGTGGCTGGTATAGCCTGAGTAATTAATGCAGGAAGTAGCTGGTAGAATTGATGAGGCTAGAATAACCTGATAAAGGGTTGCGGCTATTAGCTTTTAGAATTGATGAGGCTGGTGCAGCCTGTGGTATTGATGCCAAAAGTAGCTGGTAGAATTGATGTGGCTGGTATAGCCTGAGGATCAGATGCAGCAAGTAGCTGGTAGAATTGATGTGGCTGGCATAGCCTGAGGAATTGATGCAGCCTGTAGCTTGTAGAATGTATGTGGCTGGTATAGCCTGAGGACTTGATGCAGCTAGTAGCTGGTAGAATTGATGTGGCTAGTATAGCCTGAGGTATTGATGCAGAAAGCAGTTGGTAGAAATGATGCGGCTGGTATAGACTGAGGCATTGATGCAGCAAGTAGCTGGTAGAATTGATGTGGCTGGTATAGCCTGAGGAGTTTATGCAGGTAGTAGCTGGTAGAATTGATGTGGCTGGTATAGCCTGAGAAGTTGATGCAGCAATTAGTTGGTAGGATTGATGTGGCTGGTATAGAGTGAGGAATTGATGCACCAAGTAGCTGGTAGAATTGATGTGGCTGGTATATCCTGAGGAATTGATGCAGCAAGTAGCTGTAAGATTGATGTGGCTAGTATAGCCTGAGGAAGTGATGCAGCAAGTAGCTGGTAGAATTAATGTGGCTGGTATAGACTGAGGTATTGATGCAGCAAGAAGCTGGAAGAATTGATGTGGCTGGTATAGCCTGAGGAGTTTATGCAGGTAGTAGCTGGTAGAATTGATGTGGCTGGTATAGCCTCAGGAGTTGATGCAGTTAGTAGCTGGAAGATTTGATGTGGCCGGTATAGCCTTAGGTATTGATGCAGAAAGTAGCTGGTAGAATTGATGTGGCTGGTATAGCCTGAGGAGTTACTGTATCTAGTAGCTGGTAGAATTGATGTGGCTGGTATAGTCTGAGGTATTGATGCAGCAAGTAGTTGGTAGAATTGATGTGGCTGATTTAGCATATGGAATTGATGCAGCAAGTAGCTGGTAGAATTGATGTGGCTGGTATAGCATGAGGAGTTGATGCAGCTTGTAGTTGGTAGAATTGATGTTGCTGGTATAGCTTGTGTAGTGATGCAGCTGGTAGCTGGTAGAATTGATGTTGCTGGTATTACCATTGAAGTTGATGCAGCTTGTATCTGGAAGAATTGATGTGGCTGATATAGCTTGAGAAGTTCATGTAGCCAGTAGTTGGTAGAATTGATGTGGCTGGTATAGCCTAAGGTATTGAAGCAGCAAGTAGTGGGTAGAATTAATGTGGCTGGTATAGCCTGAGGAGTTGATGCAGCTAGTAGTTGGTAGAATTGTTGTGGCTGGTATAGCCTGAGGTATTGATGCAGCAAGCAGCTGGTAGAAATGATGTGGCTAGTATAGCCTGGGGAAGTAAAGCAGCAAGTAGTTTGTAGAATTGATGTGTCTGTTATAGCATGATGAATTGATGCAGCAAGAAGCTGGTAGAATAGATGTGGCTGGTATAGCCTGAGGAATTGATGCAGCAAGTTGCTTGTAGAATTGATGTGAGCTGGTATAGCCTGATGAATTGATGCAGCTATTAGCTGGTAGAATTGATCTGGCTGGTATAGCCTGTGGTATTGATGCGAAAAGTAGCTGCTATAAATGATGTGGCTGGTATAGCCTGAGTAGTTGATGCAGCAAGTAGCTGGAAGAATTGACGTGGCTGGTATTGCCTGAGGAACTAATGCAGCAAGTAGCTGGTAGAATTGATGTGGCTGGAATAGCCTGTGGTATTGATGCCAAAATTAGCTGGTAGAATTGATGTGGCTGGTATAGCCTGAGGAATTGATGCAGCAAGCAGTTGGTAGAACTGATGTGGCTGTATAGCCTGTGAAACTGATGAAGCAAGTAGCTGGTAGAATCGATTTGGCTGGTGCAGCTTTCAGAATTGATGCAGCTAGTAGCTGGTAGAATTAATGTGGCTGGTATTGCCTGAGAAGTTGATGCAGCAAGTAGTTGATAGGTTTGATGTGGCTGGTATAGCCTGAGTTATTGATGCAGTACTTAGCTGGCAGAATTGATGTGGCTGGTAAAGCCTGATGAATTCATGCAGCAAGTAGCTGGTAGAATTGATGTGGTTGGTATAGCCTGAGAGATATTGATGCAGGAAGTAGCTGATAGAATTGATGTGGCTTGTATAGCCTGAGGAAGTGATGCAGCAAGCAGTTGGTTGAATAGATGTGGTTGGTATAGCCTGTTGAATTGATGCAGGAAGTAGCAGGTAAAATTGATGTGGCTGGTATAGTCTGAGGTATTGATGCATCAAGGAGCTGGTAGAATTGATGTGGCTTGTATAGCCTGAGGTATTGATGCAGCAAGTAGCTGGTAGAATTGATGTGGCTTGTATAGCCTGAGGTATTGATGCAGCAAGTAGCTGGTAGAATTGATGTGGCTGGTATAGCTTGATTATTTGATGCAGCAAGTATGTGGTAGAATTGTTGTTCCTGGTAAAGCCTATGAAATTTATTCAGCAATTAGCTGGTAGAATTGATGTGGCTGGTATAGCCTGAGTAATTAATGCTGGAAGTAGCTGGTAGAATTGATGGGGCTAGAATAACCTGATAAAGGGTTGCGGCTATTAGCTTTTAGAATTGATGAGGCTGGTGTAGCCTTTGGTATTGATGCCAAAAGTAGCTGGTAGAATTGATGTGGCTGGTATAGCCTGAGGATCAGATGCAGCAAGTAGCTGGTAGAATTGATGTGGCTGGCATAGCCTGAGGAATTGATGCAGCCTGTAGCTTGTAGAATGGATGTGGCTGGTATAGCCTGAGGACTTGATGCAGCTAGTAGCTGGTAGAATTGATGTGGCTAGTATAGCCTGAGGTATTGATGCAGAAAGCAGTTGGTAGAAATGATGCGGCTGGTTTAGCCTATGGAATTGAAGCAGCTAGTAGCTGATAGAATTGATGTGGCTGGTATAGCTTGAGGAATTGATGCAGCAAGTAGCTGGTATAATCGATGTGGCTGGTATAGCTTGAGGAGTTGATGCAGCAAGTAGCTGGTAGAAATGATGTGGCTGGTATAACCTGTGAAGTTGATGCAGCAACTAGCTGGTAGAATGATGTGGCTGGTATAGTCTGAGAAGTTGATGCAGCAAGTAGTTGGTAGAATTGATGTGGCTGGTAAAACCTGTGAAGTTGATGCAGCAAGTAGCTAGTAGAATTAGTGTGGCTGGTATAGCCTGAGAAGTTTAAGCAACAAGTAGTTGGTAGGATTGATGTGGCTGGTGTAGCCTGATGAAGTGTTGCAGCAAGTAGCTGGTAGAATTGATGTGGCTGGTATAGCCTAAGGTATTGATGCAGCAAGTAGCTGGTAGAATTGATGTGACTGGTATATCCTGAGGAATTGATGCAGCAAGTAGTTGGTAGAATTGATGTGGCTGGTATAGCCTGAGGAGTTGCTGCATCTAGTAGCTGGTAGAATTGATGTGGCTGGTATAGCCTGAGGTATTGATGCAGCAAGTAACTGGTAGAATTGATGTGGCTGGTTTAGCATATGGAATTGACGTAGGAAGTAGCTGGTAGAATCAATGTGGCTGGTATAACTTGTGGAATTGATGCATCAAGTAGCTGGTAGAATTGATGTGGCTTGTTTAGCCTGAGGAGTTGATGCAGCAAGTAGCTGGTAGAAATGATGTGGATTGTAAAACCTGTGAATTTGATGTTGTAAGTAGCTGGTAGAATTGATGTGGCTGGTATAGCCTGAGGAATTGATGCAGCAAGTAGCTGTAAGATTGATGTGGCTAGTATAGCCTGAGGAAGAGATGCAGCAAGTAGCTGGTAGAATTAATGTGGCTGGTATAGACTGAGGCATTGATGCAGCAAGTAGCTGGTAGAATTGATGTGGCTGGTATAGCCTGAGGAGTTTATGCAGGTAGTAGCTGGGAGAATTGATGTGGCTGGTATAGCCTAAGTAATTTATGCAGCAAGTAGCTGGTAGAATTGATGTGGCTGGTATAGCCTGAGGAATTGATGCAGCAAGTAGCTGGTAGAATTGACGTGGCTGGTATAGCTTGATGAATTGATGCGGCTATTAGCTGTTAGAATTGCTGTGGCTAGTATAGCCTGTGGTGTTGATGCGAAAAGTAGTTGGTAGAATAGATGTGGTTGGTATAGCCTGTTGAATTGATGTAGAAAGTAGCAGGTAAAATTGATGTGGCTGGTATAGCCTGAGGTATTGATGCATCAAGGAGCTGGTAGAATTGATGTGGCTTGTATAGCCTGAGGTATTGATGCAGCAAGTTGCTGGTAGAATTGATGTGGCTTGTATAGCCTGAGGTATTGATGCAGCAAGTAGCTGGTAGAATTGATGTGGCTGGTATAGCCTGATTATTTGATGCAGCAAGTATTTGGTAGAATTGTTGTTCCTGGTAAAGCCTATGAAATTTATTCAGCAATTAGCTGGTAGAATTGATGTGGCTGGTATAGCCTGAGTAATTAATGCAGGAAGTAGCTGGTAGAATTGATGAGGCTAGAATAACCTGATAAAGGGTTGCGGCTATTAGCTTTTAGAATTGATGAGGCTGGTGTAGCCTGTGGTATTGATGCCAAAAGTAGCTGGTAGAATTGATGTGGCTGGTATAGCCTGAGGATCAGATGCAGCAAGTAGCTGGTAGAATTGATGTGGCTGGCATAGCCTGAGGAATTGATGCAGCCTGTAGCTTGTAGAATGTATGTGGCTGGTATAGCCTGAGGACTTGATGCTGCTAGTAGCTGGTAGAATTGATGTGGCTAGTATAGCCTGAGGTATTGATGCAGAAAGCAGTTGGTAGAAATGATGCGGCTGGTATAGACTGAGGCATTGATGCAGCAAGTAGCTGGTAGAATTGATGTGGCTGGTATAGCCTGAGGAGTTTATGCAGGTAGTAGCTGGTAGAATTGATGTGGCTGGTATAGCCTGAGAAGTTGATGCAGCAATTAGTTGGTAGGATTGATGTGGCTGGTATAGAGTGAGGAATTGATGCACCAAGTAGCTGGTAGAATTGATGTGGCTGGTATAGCCTGAGGAATTGATGCAGCAAGTAGCTGTAAGATTGATGTGGCTAGTATAGCCTGAGGAAGTGATGCAGCAAGTAGCTGGTAGAATTAATGTGGCTGGTATAGACTGAGGTATTGATGCAGCAAGAAGCTGGAAGAATTGATGTGGCTGGTATAGCCTGAGGAGTTTATGCAGGTAGTAGCTGGTAGAATTGATGTGGCTGGTATAGCCTCAGGAGTTGATGCAGTTAGTAGCTGGAAGATTTGATGTGGCCGGTATAGCCTTAGGTATTGATGCAGAAAGTAGCTGGTAGAATTGATGTGGCTGGTATAGCCTGAGGAGTTACTGTATCTAGTAGCTGGTAGAATTGATGTGGCTGGTATAGTCTGAGGTATTGATGCAGCAAGTAGTTGGTAGAATTGATGTGGCTGGTTTAGCATATGGAATTGATGCAGCAAGTAGCTGGTAGAATTGATGTGGCTGGTATAGCATGAGGAGTTGATGCAGCTGGTAGCTGGTAGAATTGATGTTGCTGGTATTACCATTGAAGTTGATGCAGCTTGTATCTGGAAGAATTGATGTGGCTGATATAGCTTGAGAAGTTTATGTAGCCAGTAGTTGGTAGAATTGATGTGGCTGGTATAGCCTAAGGTATTGAAGTAGCAAGTAGTGGGTAGAATTGATGTGGCTGGTATAACCTGAGGAGTTGCTGCATCTAGTAGCTGGTAGAATTGATGTGGCTGGTATAGCCTGAGGTATTGATGCAGGAAGTAACTGGTAGAAATAATGTGGCTGGTATAGCCTGAGTAATTGATGCAGCAAGTAGCTGGTAGAATCGATGTGGCTGGTATAACTTGAGGAATTGATGCAGCAAGTAGCTGGTAGAATTGATGTGGCTTGTTTAGCCTGAGGAGTTGATGCAGCAAGTAGCTGGTAGAAATGATGTGGCTGGTAAAACCTGTGAAGTTGATGCAGCAAGTAGCTGGTAGAATTAATGCGGCTGGTATAGCCTGAGAAGTTAATGCAGCTATTAGTTGGTAGGATTGATGTGGCTGGTATAGCCTGAGGAATTGAAGCAGCAAGTAGTTGGTAGAATTGATGTGGCTGGTATAGCCCGAGAAGTTGATGCAGCTAGTAGCTGGTAGAATTGATGTGGCTGGTCTTGCCTGAGGTATTGATGCAGCAAGCAGTTGGTAGAATTGATGTTGCTGGTTTAGCCTTAAGAATTGATGCAGGAAGTAGCTGGAAGAATCGATGAGGCTGGTATAACTTGCGGAATTGATGCAGCAAGTAGCTGGTAGAATAGATGTGGCTTGTTTAGCCTGAGGAGTTGATGCAGCAAGTAGCTGGTAGAAATGATGTGGCTGGTAAAACCTGTGAAGTTGATGCAGCAAGTAGCTAGTAGAATTAATGCGGCTGGTATAGCCTGAGAAGTTGATGCAACAAGTAGATAGTAGGATTGATGAAGCTAGTATAGCCTGAGGAAGTGATGCAGCAAGTAGCTGGTAGAATTGATGTGGCTGGTATAGCCTGAGGGATTGATGCAGGAAGTAACTGGTAGAAATAATGTGGCTGGTATAGCCTGAGTAATTGATGCAGCAAGTAGTTCTTAGAATTGATGTGGCTGATATAGCATGATGAATTGATGCAAGAAGTAGCTGGTAGAATTGATGTGGCTGGTATAGCCTGAGGTATTGATGCAGCAAGTAGCTGGTAGAATTGATGTGGCTGGTGTAGACTGAGGTATTGATGCAGCAAGTAGCTGGTAGAATTGATGTGGCTGGTATAGCCTGAGGAGTTGATGCAGGTAGTAGCTGGTAGAATTGATGTGGCTGGTATAGCCTGAGGAGTTGATGCAGCTAGTAGCTGGTATAATTGATGTGGCTGGTATAGCCTGAGGAATTGATGCAGCAAGTAGCTAGTAGAATTGACGTGACTGGTATAGCCTGAGGAATTGATGTGGCTATTAGCTGTTAGAATTGATGTGGCTAGTATAGCCTGTGGTGTTGGTGCGAAAAGCAGTTGGTAGAATTGAAGTGGCTGGTATTGCCTGAGTTGTTTATGCAGCAAGTATTTGGTAGAATTGATGTGACTGGTATAGCCTATGGTATTGATGCCATAAGTAGCTTGAAGAATAGATGTGGCTGGTATAGCCTGAGGAATTGAGCACTAAGTAGCTGGTAGAATTGATGTGGCTGGTATAGCTTATGGAATTGCAGCAGCCTGTAGCTGGTAGAATTGATGTGGCTGGTATAGCCTGAGGAATTGATGCAGCAACTAGTTGGTAGAATTGATGTGGCTGGTATAGCCTGTGGAGTTGCTGTAGCTAGTTGCTGGTAGAATTGATGTGGCTGGTATAGCCTGAGGTATTGATGCAGCAAGTATTTGGAAGAATTGATGTGGCTGGTATAGCCTGAGAAGTTGTTGCAGCAATTAGTTGGTAGGATTGATGTGGCTGATATAGCCTGAGGAATTGATGCAGAAAGTAGTTGGTAGAATTGATGTGGCTGGTTTAGCTCGAGAAGTTGATGCAGTTAGTAGCTGGTAGAATTGATGTGGCTGGTCTTGCCTGAGGTATTGATGCAGCAAGCAGTTGGTAGAATTGAAGTGGCTGGTTTAGCCTACAGAATTGACGCAGCAAGTCGCTGGTTGAATCGATGTGGCTGGTAAAGCTTGTTGAATTGATGCAGCAAGTAGCTGGTAGAGTTGATGTGGCATTGTTTAGCCTGAGGTGTAGATGCAGCAAGTAGCTGGTAGAAATGATGTGGCTGGTTAAACCTGTGAAGTTGATGCAGCAAGTAGCTGGTAGGATTGATGTGGTTGGTATAGCCTGAGGAAGCGATGAAGCAAGTAGTTGGTAGAATTGAGGTGGCTGATACAGCCTGAGGAATTGATGCAGCAAGTAGCTGGTAGAATTGATGTGGCTGGTATAGCCTCATGAGATGATTCAGCAAGTAGCTGGTAGAAATTATTTGGATGATATAGCCTGAGGAATTGATGCAGAAAGTAGCTGTTAGAATTGATGTGGCTGGTATATAATGAGGAATTGATGCAGCAAGTAGCTGGCAAAATTGATGTGGCTTGTATAAACTGTGAAGCTGATGCAGCAAGTAGCTGGTAGAATTAATGTGGCTGGTATAGCCTGAGAAGTTGATGCAACAAGTATATAGTAGGATTGATGTGGCTAGTATAGCCTGAGGAAGTGATGCAGCAAGTAGCTGGTAGAATTGATGTAGCTGGTATAGCCTGAGGTATTGATGCTGCAAGTAGCTGGTAGAATTGATGTGGCTGGTATAGCCTGATGTATTGATGCAGCAAGTAGCTGGTAGAATTGATGTTGCTGGTATAGCCTAAGGTATTGATGCAGCAAGTAGTTGTTAGAATTGATGTGGCCGATATAGCATGATGAATTGATGCAAGAAGTAGCTGGTAGAATTCATGTGGCTGGTATAGCCTGAGGTATTGATGGAGCAAGTAGCTGGTAGAATTGATGTGGCTTGTGTAGACTGAGGTATTGATGCAGCAAGTAGCTGGTAGAATTGATGTGGCTGGTATAGCCTGAGAAGTTGATGCAGCAATTAGTTGGTAGGATTGATGTGGCTGGTATAGAGTGAGGAATTGATGCACCAAGTAGCTGGTAGAATTGATGTGGCTGGTATAGCCTGAGGAATTGATGCAGCAAGTAGCTGTAAGATTGATGTGGCTAGTATAGCCTGAGGAAGTGATGCAGCAAGTAGCTGGTAGAATTAATGTGGCTGGTATAGACTGAGGTATTGATGCAGCAAGTAGCTGGTAGAATTAATGTGGCTGGTATAGCCTGAGGAGTTTATGCAGGTAGTAGCTGGTAGAATTGATGTGGCTGGTATAGCCTAAGTAATTTATGCAGCAAGTAGCTGGTAGAATTGATGTGGCTGGTATAGCCTGAGGAATTGATGCAGCAAGTAGCTGGTAGAATTGACGTGGCTGGTATAGCTTGATGAATTGATGCGGCTATTAGCTGTTAGAATTGCTGTGGCTAGTATAGCCTGTGGTGTTGATGCGAAAAGTAGTTGGTAGAATTGATGTGGCTGGTATAGCCTGAGGAGTTGCTGTATCTAGTAGCTGGTAGAATTGATGTGGCTGGTATAGTCTGAGGTATTGATGCAGCAAGTAGTTGGTAGAATTGATGTGGCTGGTTTAGCATATGGAATTGATGCAGCAAGTAGCTGGTAGAATTGATGTGGCTGGTCTAGCCTGAGGAGTTGATGCAGCAAGTAGATGGCAGAATTGATGTGGCTGGTATAGCATGAGGAGTTGATGCAGCTTGTAGTTGGTAGAATTGATGTTGCTGGTATAGCTTGTGTAGTGATGCAGCTGGTAGCTGGTAGGAGTTTATGCAGGTAGTAGCTGGTAGAATTGATGTGGCTGGTATAGCCTAAGTAATTTATGCAGCAAGTAGCTGGTAGAATTGATGTGGCTGGTATAGCCTGAGGAATTGATGCAGCATGTAGCTGGTAGAATTGACGTGGCTGGTATAGCTTGATGAATTGATGCGGCTATTAGCTGTTAGAATTGCTGTGGCTAGTATAGCCTGTGGTGTTGATGCGAAAAGTAGTTGGTAGAATTGATGTGGCTGGTATAGCCTGAGGAGTTGCTGTATCTAGTAGCTGGTAGAATTGATGTGGCTGGTATAGTCTGAGGTATTGATGCAGCAAGTAGTTGGTAGAATTGATGTGGCTGGTTTAGCATATGGAATTGATGCAGCAAGTAGCTGGTAGAATTGATGTGGCTGGTATAGCCTGAGGAGTTGATGCAGCAAGTAGATGGCAGAATTGATGTGGCTGGTATAGCATGAGGAGTTGATGCAGCTTGTAGTTGGTAGAATTGATATTGCTGGTATAGCTTGTGTAGTGATGCAGCTGGTAGCTGGTAGAATTGATGTTGCTGGTATAGCCATTGAAGTTGATGCAGCTTGTATCTGGAAGAATTGATGTGGCTGATATAGCTTGAGAAGTTGATGTAGCCAGTAGTTGGTAGAATTGATGTGGCTGGTATAGCCTAAGGTATTGATGCAGCAAGTAGTGGGTAGAATTGATGTGGCTGGTATAACCTGAGGAGTTGCTGCATCTAGTAGCTGGTAGAATTGATGTGGCTGGTATAGCCTGAGGTATTTATGCAGGAAGTAACTGGTAGAAATAATGTGGCTGGTATAGCCTGAATAATTGATGCAGCATGTAGTTGGTAGAATTGATGAGGCTGGTTTAGCATATGGAATTGATGCATTAAGTAGCTGGTAGAATCGATGTGGCTGGTATAACCTGAGGAATTGATGCAGCAAGTAGCTGGTAGAATTGATGTGGCTTGTTTAGCCTGAGGAAGCGATGAAGCAAGTAGTTGGTAGAATTGATGTGGCTGATATAGACTGAGGAATTGATGCAGCAAGTAGCTGGTAGAATTGATGTGGCTGGTATAGCCTCATGAGATGATTCAGCAAGTAGCTGGGAGAAATTATGTTGCTGATATAGCCTGAGGAATTGATGCAGAAAGTAGCTGTTAGAATTGATGTGGCTGGTATATAATGAGGAATTGATGCAGCAAGTAGCTGGCAAAATTGATGTGGCTTGTATAAACTGTGAAGCTGATGCAGCAAGTAGCTGGTAGAATTAATGTGGCTGGTATAGCCTGAGAAGTTGATGCAACAAGTATATAGTAGGATTGATGTGGCTAGTATAGCCTGATGTACTGATGCAGCAAGTAGCTGGTAGAATTGATGTGGCTGGTATAGCCTAAGGTATTGATGCAGCAAGTAGTTGTTAGAATTGATGTGGCCGATATAGCATGATGAATTGATGCAAGAAGTAGCTGGTAGAATTCATGTGGCTGGTATAGCCTGAGGTATTGATGGAGCAAGTAGCTGGTAGAATTGATGTGGCTTGTGTAGACTGAGGTATTGATGCAGCAAGTAGCTGGTAGAATTGATGTGGCTGGTATAGCCTGAGAAGTTGATGCAGCAATTAGTTGGTAGGATTGATGTGGCTGGTATAGAGTGAGGAATTGATGCACCAAGTAGCTGGTAGAATTGATGTGGCTGGTATAGCCTGAGGAATTGATGCAGCAAGTAGCTGTAAGATTGATGTGGCTAGTATAGCCTGAGGAAGTGATGCAGCAAGTAGCTGGTAGAATTAATGTGGCTGGTATAGACTGAGGTATTGATGCAGCAAGTAGCTGGTAGAATTGATGTGGCTGGTATAGCCTGAGGAGTTTATGCAGGTAGTAGCTGGTAGAATTGATGTGGCTGGTATAGCCTAAGTAATTTATGCAGCAAGTAGCTGGTAGAATTGATGTGGCTGGTATAGCCTGAGGAATTGATGCAGCAAGTAGCTGGTAGAATTGACGTGGCTGGTATAGCTTGATGAATTGATGCGGCTATTAGCTGTTAGAATTGCTGTGGCTAGTATAGCCTGTGGTGTTGATGCGAAAAGTAGTTGGTAGAATTGATGTGGCTGGTATAGCCTGAGGAGTTGCTGTATCTAGTAGCTGGTAGAATTGATGTGGCTGGTATAGTCTGAGGTATTGATGCAGCAAGTAGTTGGTAGAATTGATGTGGCTGGTTTAGCATATGGAATTGATGCAGCAAGTAGCTGGTAGAATTGATGTGGCTGGTATAGCCTGAGGAGTTGATGCAGCAAGTAGATGGTAGAATTGATGTGGCTGGTATAGCATGAGGAGTTAATGCACCTTGTAGTTGGTAGAATTGATGTTGCTGGTATAGCTTGTGTAGTGATGCAGCTGGTAGCTGGTAGAATTGATGTTGCTGGTATAGCCATTGAAGTTGATGCAGCTTGTATCTGGAAGAATTGATGTGGCTGATATAGCTTGAGAAGTTGATGTAGCCAGTAGTTGGTAGAATTGATGTGGCTGGTATAGCCTAAGGTATTGATGCAGCAAGTAGTGGGTAGAATTGATGTGGCTGGTATAACCTGAGGAGTTGCTGCATCTAGTAGCTGGTAGAATTGATGTGGCTGGTATAGCCTGAGGTATTGATGCAGGAAGTAACTGGTAGAAATAATGTGGCTGGTATAGCCTGAATAATTGATGCAGCATGTAGTTGGTAGAATTGATGAGGCTGGTTTAGCATATGGAATTGATGCATTAAGTAGCTGGTAGAATCGATGTGGCTGGTATAACTTGAGGAATTGATGCAGCAAGTAGCTGGTAGAATTGATGTGGCTTGTTTAGCCTGAGGAGTTGATGCAGCAAGTAGCTGGTAGAAATGATGTGGCTGGTAAAACCTGTGAAGTTGATGCAGCAAGTAGCTGGTAGAATTAATGCGGCTGGTATAGCCTGAGAAGTTAATGCAGCTATTAGTTGGCAGGATTGATGTGGCTGGTATAGCCTGAGGAATTGAAGCAGCAAGTAGTTGGTAGAATTGATGTGGCTGGTATAGCCCGAGAAGTTGATGCAGCTAGTAGCTGGTAGAATTGATGTGGCTGGTCTTGCCTGAGGTATTGATGCAGCAAGCAGTTGGTAGAATTGATGTTGCTGGTTTAGCCTTAAGAATTGATGCAGGAAGTAGCTGGAAGAATCGATGAGGCTGGTATAACTTGCGGAATTGATGCAGCAAGTAGCTGGTAGAATTGATGTGGCTTGTTTAGCCTGAGGAGTTGATGCAGCAAGTAGCTGGTAGAAATGATGTGGCTGGTAAAACCTGTGAAGTTGATGCAGCAAGTAGCTGGTAGAATTAATGCGGCTGGTATAGCCTGAGAAGTTGATGCAACAAGTAGATAGTAGGATTGATGAAGCTAGTATAGCCTGAGGAAGTGATGCAGCAAGTAGCTGGTAGAATTGATGTGGCTGGTATAGCCTGAGGTATTGATGCAGGAAGTAACTGGTAGAAATAATGTGGCTGGTATAGCCTGAGTAATTAATGCAGCAAGTAGTTGTTAGAATTGATGTGGCTGATATAGCATGATGAATTGATGCAAGAAGTAGCTGGTAGAATTGATGTGGCTGGTATAGCCTGAGGTATTGATGCAGCAAGTAGCTGGTAGAATTGATGTGGCTGGTGTAGACTGAGGTATTGATGCAGCAAGTAGCTGGGAGAATTGATGTGGCTGGTATAGCCTGAGGAGTTGATGCAGGTAGTAGCTGGTAGAATTGATGTGGCTGGTATAGCCTGAGGAGTTGATGCACCTAGTAGCTGGTATAATTGATGTGGCTGGTATAGCCTGAGGAATTGATGCAGCAAGTAGCTTGTAGAATTGACGTGACTGGTATAGCCTGATGAATTGATGTGGCTATTAGCTGTTAGAATTGATGTGGCTAGTTTAGCCTGTGGTGTTGGTGCGAAAAGCAGTTGGTAGAATTGAAGTGGCTGGTATAGCCTGAGTTGTTTATGCAGCAAGTATTTGGTAGAATTGATGTGACTGGTATAGCCTATGGTATTGATGCCATAAGTAGCTTGAAGAATAGATGTGGCTGGTATAGCCAGACGAATTGAGCACTAAGTAGCTGGTAGAATTGATGTGGCTGGTATAGCCTATGGAATTGCAGCAGCCTGTAGCTGGTAGAATTGATGTGGCTGGTATAGCCTGAGGAATTGATGCAGCAAGTAGTTGGTAGAATTGATGTGGCTGGTATAGCCTGTGGAGTTGCTGTAGCTAGTTGCTGGTAGAATTGATGTGGCTGGTATAGCCTGAGGTATTGATGCAGCAAGTATTTGGAAGAATTGATGTGGCTGGTATAGCCTGAGAAGTTGTTGCAGCAATTAGTTGGTAGGATTGATGTGGCTGATATAGCCTGAGGAATTGATGCAGCAAGTAGTTGGTAGAATTGATGTGGCTGGTTTAGCCCGAGAAGTTGATGCAGTTAGTAGCTGGTAGAATTGATGTGGCTGGTCTTGCCTGAGGTATTGATGCAGCAAGCAGTTGGTAGAATTGAAGTGGCTGGTTTAGCCTACAGAATTGACGCAGCAAGTCGCTGGTAGAATCGATGTGGCTGGTAAAGCTTGTTGAATTGATGCAGCAAGTAGCTGGTAGAGTTGATGTGGCTTGTTTAGCCTGAGGTGTAGATGCAGCAAGTAGCTGGTAGAAATTATGTGGCTGGTTAAACCTGTGAAGTTGATGCAGCAAGTAGCTGGTAGAATTAATTTGGCTGGTATAGGCTGAGAAGTTGAAGCAGCAAGTAGTTGGTAGGATTGATGTGGCTGGTATAGCCTGAGGAAGCGATGAAGCAAGTAGTTGGTAGAATTGATGTGGCTGATATAGCCTGAGGAATTGATGCAGCAAATAGCTGGTAGAATTGATGTGGCTGGTATAGCCTCATGAGATGATTCAGCAAGTAGCTGGTAGAAATTATGTGGCTGATATAGCCTGAGGAATTGATGCAGAAAGTAGCTGTTAGAATTGATGTGGCTGGTATATAATGAGGAATTGATGCAGCAAGTAGCTGGCAAAATTGATGTGGCTTGTATAAACTGTGAAGCTGATGCAGCAAGTAGCTGGAAGAATTAATGTGGCTGGTATAGCCTGAGAAGTTGATGCAACAAGTATATAGTAGGATTGATGTGGCTAGTATAGCCTGAGGAAGTGATGCAGCAAGTAGCTGGTAGAATTGATGTGGCTGGTATAGCCTGAGGTATTGATGCTGCAAGTAGCTGGTAGAATTGATGTGGCTGGTATAGCCTGATGTATTGATGCAGCAAGTAGCTGGTAGAATTGATGTGGCTGGTATAGCCTAAGGTATTGATGCAGCAAGTAGTTGTTAGAATTGATGTGGCCGATATAGCATGATGAATTGATGCAAGAAGTAGCTGGTAGAATTCATGTGGCTGGTATAGCCTGAGGTATTGATGGAGCAAGTAGCTGGTAGAATTGATGTGGCTTGTGTAGACTGAGGTATTGATGCAGCAAGTAGCTGGTAGAATTGATGTGGCTGGTATAGCCTGAGAAGTTGATGCAGCAATTAGTTGGTAGGATTGATGTGGCTGGTATAGAGTGAGAAATTGATGCACCAAGTAGCTGGTAGAATTGATGTGGCTGGTATAGCCTGAGGAATTGATGCAGCAAGTAGCTGTAAGATTGATGTGGCTAGTATAGCCTGAGGAAGTGATGCAGCAAGTAGCTGGTAGAATTAATGTGGCTGGTATAGACTGAGGTATTGATGCAGCAAGTAGCTGGTAGAATTGATGTGGCTGGTATAGCCTGAGGAGTTTATGCAGGTAGTAGCTGGTAGAATTGATGTGGCTGGTATAGCCTAAGTAATTTATGCAGCAAGTAGCTGGTAGAATTGATGTGGCTGGTATAGCCTGAGGAATTGATGCAGCAAGTAGCTGGTAGAATTGACGTGGCTGGTATAGCCTGATGAATTGATGCGGCTATTAGCTGTTAGAATTGCTGTGGCTAGTGTAGCCTGTGGTGTTGTTGCGAAAAGTAGTTGGTAGAATTGATGTGGCTGGTATAGCCTGAGTAGTTGATGCAGCAAGTATTTGGTAGAATTGATGTTCCTGGTATAGCCTTTGGTATTGATACCATAAGTAGCTGGAAGAATTGATGTGGCTGGTATAGCCTGAGGTATTGATGCAGCAAGTAGCTGGTAGAATTATTGTGGCTGGTATAGCCTGATTAATTGATGCAGCAAGTAGTTGTTAGAATTGATGTGGCTGATATAGCATGATGAATTGATGCAAGAAGTAGCTGGTAGAATTCATGTGGCTGGTATAGCCTGAGGTATTGATGCAGCAAGTAGCTGGTAGAATTGATGTGGCTGGTATAGCCTGAGGAATTGATGCAGCCTGTATCTGGTAGAATTGATGTAGCTGGTATAGCCTGAGGAATTGATGCAGCAAGTAGTTGGTAGAATTGATGTGGCTGGTATAGCCTGAGGAATTGATGCAGCAAGTAGCTGGTAGAATTGATGTGGCTGGTATAGCCTCATGAGTTGATGCAGGAAGTAGCTTGTAGAAATTATGTGACTGGCATAGCCTGAGAAGTTGATGCAGCATGTAGTTGGTAGAAATTATGTGGCTGGTATAGCCTCAGGAGTTGATGCAGTTAGTAGCTGGAAGATTTGATGTGGCTGGTATAGCCTGAGGTATTGATGCAGAAAGTAGCTGGTAGAATTGATGTGGCTGGTATAGCCTGTGGAGTTGCTGTATCTAGTAGCTGGTAGAATTGATGTGGCAGGTATAGTCTGAGGTATTGATGCAGCTAGTTTTTGGTAGAATTGATGTGGCTGGTTTAGCATATGGACTTGATGCAGCAAGTAGCTGGTAGAATTGATGTGGCTGGTATAGCCTGAGGAGTTGATGCAGCAAGTAGATGGTAGAATTGATGTGGCTGGTATAGCATGAGGAGTTGATGCAGCTTGTAGCTGGTAGAATTGATGTTGCTGGTATAGCCATTGAAGTTGATGCAGCTTGTATCTGGAAGAATTGATGTGGCTGATATAGCTTGAGAAGTTGATGTAGCCAGTAGTTGGTAGAATTGATGTGGCTGGTATAGCCTAAGGTATTGATGCAGCAAGTAGTGGGTAGAATTGATGTGGCTGGTATAAGCTGAGGAGTTACTGCATCTAGTAGCTGGTAGAATTGATGTGGCTGGTATAGCCTGAGGTATTGATGCAGGAAGTAACTGGTAGAAATAATGTGGCTGGTATAGCCTGAGTAATTGATGCAGCAGGTAGTTGGTAGAATTGATGAGGCTGGTTTAGCATATGGAATTGATGCATTAAGTAGCTGGTAGAATCGATGTGGCTGGTATAACTTGAGGAATTGATGCAGCAAGTAGCTGGTAGAATTGATGTGGCTTGTTTAGCCTGAGGAGTTGATGCAGCAAGTAGCTTGTAGAAATGATGTGGCTGGTAAAACCTGTGAAGTTGATGCAGCAAGTAGCTGGTAGAATTAATGCGGCTGGTATAGCCTGAGAAGTTAATGCAGCTATTAGTTGGTAGGATTGATGTGGCTGGTATAGCCTGAGGAATTGAAGCAGCAAGTAGTTGGTAGAATTGATGTGGCTGGTATAGCCCGAGAAGTTGATGCAGCTAGTAGCTGGTTGAATTGATGTGGCTGGTCTTGCCTGAGGTATTGATGCAGCAAGCAGTTGGTAGAATTGATATTGCTGGTTTAGCCTTAAGAATTGATGCAGGAAGTAGCTGGAAGAATCGATGTGGCTGGTATAACTTGCGGAATTGATGCAGCAAGTAGCTGGTAGAATTGATGTGGCTTGTTTAGCCTGAGGAGTTGATGCAGCAAGTAGCTGGTAGAAATGATGTGGCTTTTAAAACCTGTGAAGTTGATGCAGCAAGTAGCTGGTAGAATTAATGCGGCTGGTATAGCCTGAGAAGTTGATGCAACAAGTAGATAGTAGGATTGATGAAGCTAGTATATCCTGAGGAAGTGATGCAGCAAGTAGCTGGTAGAATTGATGTGGCTGGTATAGCCTGAGGTATTGATGCAGGAAGTAACTGGTAGAAATAATGTGGCTGGTATAGCCTGAGTAATTGATGCAGCAAGTAGTTGTTAGAATTGATGTGGCTGGTAAAGCCTGAGGCATTGATGCAGCAAGTAGCTGGTAGAATTGATGTGGCTGGTGTAGACTGAGGTATTGATGCAGCAAGTAGCTGGTAGAATTGATGTGGCTGGTATAGCCTGAGGAGTTGATGCAGGTAGTAGCTGGTAGAATTGATGTGGCTGGTATAGCCTGAGGAGTCGATGCAGCTAGAAGCTGGTATAATTGATGTTGCTGGTGTAGCCTGAGGAATTGATGCAGCAAGTAGCTGGTAGAATTGACGTGACTGGTATAGCCTGATGAATTGATGTGGCTATTAGCTGTTAGAATTGATGTGGCTAGTATAGCCTATGGTGTTGGTGCGAAAAGCAGTTGGTAGAATTGAAGTGGCTGGTATTGCCTGAGTTGTTTATGCAGCAAGTATTTGGTAGAATTGATGTTCCTGGTATAGCCTATGGTATTGATGCCATAAGTAGCTTGAAGAATAGATGTGGCTGGTATAGCCTGAGGAATTGAGCACTAAGTAGCTGGTAGAATTGATGTGGCTGGTATAGCCTATGGAACTGCAGCAGCCTGTAGCTGGTAGAATTGATGTGGCTGGTATAGCCTGAGGAATTGATGCAGCAAGTAGTTGGTAGAATTGATGTGGCTGGTATAGCCTGTGGAGTTGTTGTAGCTAGTTGCTGGTAGAATTGATGTGGCTGGTATAGCCTGAGGTATTGATGCAGCAAGTATTTGGAAGAATTGATGTGGCTGGTATAGCCTGAGAAGTTGATGCAGCAATTAGTTGGTAGGATTGATGTGGCTGATATAGCCTGAGGAATTGATGCAGCAAGTAGTTGGTAGAATTGATGTGGCTGGTTTAGCCCGAGAAGTTGATGCAGTTAGTAGCTGGTAGAATTGATGTGGCTGGTCTTGCCTGAGGTATTGATGCAGCAAGCAGTTGGTAGAATTGAAGTGGCTGGTTTAGCCTACAGAATTGATGCAGCAAGTCGCTGGTAGAATCGATGTGGCTGGTAAAGCTTGTTGAATTGATGCAGCAAGTAGCTGGTAGAGTTGATGTGGCTTGTTTAGCCTGAGGTGTAGATGCAGCAAGTAGCTGGTAGAAATGATGTGGCTGGTTAAACCTGTGAAGTTGATGCAGCAAGTAGCTGGTAGAATTAATTTGGCTGGAGTAGCCTGAGAAGTTGATGCAGCAAGTAGCTGGTAGGATTGATGTGGCTGGTATAGACTGAGGAAGCGATGAAGCAAGTAGTTGGTAGAATTGATGTGGCTGATATAGCCTGAGGAATTGATGCAGCAAGTAGCTGGTAGAATTGATGTGGCTGGTATAGCCTCATGAGATGATTCAGCAAGTAGCTGGTAGAAATTATGTGGCTGGTATAGCCTGAGAAGTTAATGCAGCAAGTACTTGGTAGAATTGATGTGGCTGGTATAGCCTAAGCTATTGATGCAGAAAGTAGCTGGTAGAATTCATGTGGCTGGTATATAATGAGGAATTGATGCAGCAAGTAGCTGGCAAAATTGATGTGGCTTGTATAAACTGTGAAGTTGATGCAGCAAGTAGCTGGTAGAATTAATGTGGCTGGTATAGCCT
The DNA here is from genome assembly GCA_031769625.1 of Taudactylus pleione. Taxonomy (NCBI): domain Eukaryota; kingdom Metazoa; phylum Chordata; class Amphibia; order Anura; family Myobatrachidae; genus Taudactylus; species Taudactylus pleione. The sequence continues at coordinate 198,801 of JAUIMM010002374.1, forward strand.
GAGAAGTTGATGCAACAAGTATATAGTAGGATTGATGTGGCTAGTATAGCCTGAGGAAGTGATGCAGCAAGTAGCTGGTAGAATTGATGTGCCTGGTATAGCCTGAGGTATTGATGCTGCAAGTAGCTGGTAGAATTGATGTGGCTGGTATAGCCTGATGTATTGATGCAGCAAGTAGCTGGTAGAATTGATGTGGCTGGTATAGCCTAAGGTATTGATGCAGCAAGTAGTTGTTAGAATTGATGTGGCCGATATAGCATGATGAATTGATGCAAGAAGTAGCTGGTAGAATTCATGTGGCTGGTTCAGCCTGAGGTATTGATGGAGCAAGTAGATGGTAGAATTGATGTGGCTTGTGTAGACTGAGGTATTGATGCAGCAAGTAGCTGGTAGAATTGATGTGGCTGGTATAGCCTACGGAATTGCAGCAGCCGGTAGCTGGTAGAATTGATGTGGCTGGTATGGCCTGAGGAATTGATGCAGCAAGAAGTTGGTAGAATTGATGTGGCTGGTATGGCCTGAGGAATTGATGCAGCAAGAAGTTGGTAGAATTGATGTGGCTGGTATAGCCTGTGGAGTTGCTGTAGCTAGTTGCTGGTAGAATTGATGTGGCGGGTATAGCCTGAGGTATTGATGCAGCAAGTAGTTGGTAGGATTGATGTGGCTGGTATAGCCTGAGGAAGTGATGAAGCAAGTAGTTGGTAGAATTGATGTGGCTGATATAGCCTGAGGAATTGATGCAGCAAGTAGCTGGTAGAATTGATGTGACTGGTATAGCCTCATGAGTTGATTCAGCAAGTTGCTGGTCGAAATTATGTGGCTGGTATAGCCTGAGAAGTTGATGCAGCAAGTACTTGGTAGAATTGATGTGGCTGGTATAGCCTAAGGTATTGATGCAGCAAGTAGCTGGTAGAATTGATGTGGCTGGAATATAATGAAGAATTGATGCAGCAAGTAGTTGGTAGAATTGATGTGGCTGGTATAGCCTGAGAAGTTGCTGCATCTAGTATTTGGTAGAAATTATGTGGCTGGTATAGCCTTAGGAGTTGATGCAGCAAGTAGCTGGTAGAAATGATGTGGCTGGTAAAACCTGTGAAGTTGATGCAGCAGGTAGCTGGTAGAATTAGTGCGGCTGGTATAGCCTGAGAAGTTGATGCAGCAATTAGATGGTAGGATTGATGTGGCTGGTATAGCCTGAGGAATTGATGCAGCAAGTAGTTGGTAGAATTGATGTGGCTGGTATAGCCCGAGAAGTTGATGCAGCTAGTAGCTGCTAGAATTGATGTGGCTGGTCTTGCCTGAGGGATTGATGCAGCAAGTAGTTGGTAGAATTGATGTGGCTGGTTTAGACTATAGAATTGATGCAGCAATTAGCTGGTAGAATCGATTTGGCTGTTATAGCTTGAGGAATTGATGCAGCAAGTAGCTGGTAGGATTGATGTGGCTGGTATGGACTGAGGAATTGATGCAGCAAGTAGCTGGTAGAATTGGTGTATCTGGTATAGCCTGATGAATTGATGCAGCAATTAGCTGGTAGAATTGATGTGGCTGGTATAGCCTGAGGAGTTGATGCAGCTAGTAGCTGGTAGATTTGAGGTGGCTGGAATAGCTTGAGATATTGATGCCACAAGGAGCTGGTAGAATGTATGTGGCTTTTATAGCCCGAGGAATTGATGCAGCAAGTAGTTGTTAGAATTGATGTGGCTTGTATAGCCTGTGGTATTGATCCCAAAAGTAACTGGTAGAATTGTTGTGGCTGGTATAGCTTGAGGAATTGATGCAGAACGTAGCTGGTAGGATTGATGTGGCTGGTATATCCTGATTAATTGATGCAGCAAGTTGCTAGTAGAATTGGTGTATCTGGTATAGCCTGATGAATTGATGCAGCAATTAGCTGGTAGAATTGATGTCGCTGGTATAGCCTGAGGAGTTGATGCAGCTAGTAGCTGGTAGAATTGATGTGGCTGGTATAACCTGAGGAATTGATGCAGCAAGTAGCTGATAGAATTGATGCAGCTGGTATAGCCTGAGGAGTTGATGCACCAAGTGGTTGGTAGAATTGATGTGGCTGGTATAGCCTGAGGAGTTGATGCAGCTAGTAGATGATAGAATTGATGTGGCTGGTATTGCCTGAGGAATTGATGCAGCAAATATCTGGTAGAATTGATGTGGCTGGTATAGCCTCAGGTATTGATGAAGCAAGATGCTGGTAGAATTGTTGTGGCTGGTATAGCCTGAGGAATTGATGCAGCAAGTAGCTGGTAGAATTAATGTGGCTGGTATAGCCTGATGAATTGATGCAGCTATTAGCTGGTAAAATTGATGTGGCTAGTAAAGCCTGAGTAGTTGATGCAGCAAGTAGTTGGTAGAATTGACATAGCTGGTATAGCCTGAGGAACTGATGCAGCAAGTAGTTGGTAGAATTGATGTGGCTGGTATAGCCTGAGGAAATGATGCAGCTATTAGATGGTAGAATTGATGTCGCTGGTATAGACTAAGGAGTTGATGTAGCTAGTAGTTAGTAGAATTGATGTTTCTGGTATAGCCTTTGGAGTTGATGCAGCTAGTAGCTGGTAGAATTGATTTGGATGGTATAACCTGTGGAAGTGATGCAGCTTGTAGCTGATAGAGTTGATGTGGCTGGTATAGCCTGAGAAAGAGATGCAGCTATTAGCTGATAGAATTGATGTGGCTGGTATAGCCTGAGGAGTTGATGGTAGAATTGATGTGGCTGGTATAACCTGTGGAAGTGATGCAGCTTTTAGCTGGTAGTATTGAAGTGGCTGGTATAGACTGAGGAATTGATGCAGCTAGTAGCTGGTAGAATTGAAGTGGCTGGTATCGACTGAGGAATTGATTCAACAAGTAACTGGTAGAATTGATGTGGCTGGTATAGCCTGAGAATTGATGCAGCTAGTATCTGGTAGAATTGCTGTGGCTGGTATAACCTGTAGAAGTGTTGCAGCTAGTATCTGTTAGAATTGAAGTGTCTGGTATAGACTGAGGAATTGATGCAGCTAGTAGCTGGTAGAATTGAAGTGGCCGGTAAAGCCTGAGGAATTGATGCAGCAAGTAACTGGTAGAATTGATGTGGCTGGTATAGCCTGAGGAGTAAATGCAGCTAGTGGCTGGTATAATTGAAGTGGCTGGTAAAGCCTGAGGAATTGATGCAGCTAGTATCTGGTAGAATTGATGTGGCTGGTTTGGCCTGAGGTATTGATGCAGCTAGTAGCTGGTAGAATTGATGTGGCTGGTATAGCCTGAGCAGTTGAATCAGCTAGTAGCTGGTAGAATTGATGTGGCTGGTAAAACCTGTGAAGTTGATGCAGCAAGTAGCTGGTAGAATTGATGTGGCTGGTATAGCCTGAGAAGTTAATGCAGGTAGTAGCTGGTAGAATTGATGTGGCTGGTATAGCCTGAGGAGTTGATGCAGCTAGTAGCTGGTATAATTGATGTTGCTGGTGTAGCCTGAGGAATTGATGCAGCAAGTAGCTGGTAGAATTGACGTGACTGGTATAGCCTGATGAATTGATGTGGCTATTAGCTGTTAGAATTGATGTGGCTAGTATAGCCTATGGTGTTGGTGCGAAAAGCAGTTGGTAGAATTGAAGTGGCTGGTATTGCCTGAGTTGTTTATGCAGCAAGTATTTGGTAGAATTGATGTTCCTGGTATAGCCTATGGTATTGATGCCATAAGTAGCTTGAAGAATAGATGTGGCTGGTATAGCCTGAGGAATTGAGCACTAAGTAGCTGGTAGAATTGATGTGGCTGGTATAGCCTATGGAATTGCAGCAGCCTGTAGCTGGTAGAATTGATGTGGCTGGTATAGCCTGAGGAATTGATGCAGCAAGTAGTTGGTAGAATTGATGTGGCTGGTATAGCCTGTGGAGTTGTTGTAGCTAGTTGCTGGTAGAATTGATGTGGCTGGTATAATCTGAGGTATTGATGCAGCAAGTATTTGGAAGAATTGATGTGGCTGGTATAGCCTGAGAAGTTGATGCAGCAATTAGTTGGTAGGATTGATGTGGCTGATATAGCCTGAGGAATTGATGCAGCAAGTAGTTGGTAGAATTGATGTGGCTGGTTTAGCCCGAGAATTTGATGCAGTTAGTAGCTGGTAGAATTGATGTGGCTGGTCTTGCCTGAGGTATTGATGCAGCAAGCAGTTGGTAGAATTGAAGAGGCTGGTTTAGCCTACAGAATTGATGCAGCAAGTCGCTGGTAGAATCGATGTGGCTGGTAAAGCTTGTTGAATTGATGCAGCAAGTAGCTGGTAGAGTTGATGTGGCTTGTTTAGCCTGAGGTGTAGATGCAGCAAGTAGCTGGTAGAAATGATGTGGCTGGTTAAACCTGTGAAGTTGATGCAGCAAGTAGCTGGTAGAATTAATTTGGCTGGAATAGCCTGAGAAGTTGATGCAGCAAGTAGCTGGCAGGATTGATGTGGCTGGTATAGACTGAGGAAGCGATGAAGCAAGTAGTTGGTAGAATTGATGTGGCTGATATAGCCTGAGGAATTGATGCAGCAAGTAGCTGGTAGAATTGATGTGGCTGGTATAGCCTCATGAGATGATTCAGCAAGTAGCTGGTAGAAATTATGTGGCTGGTATAGCCTGAGAAGTTGATGCAGCAAGTACTTGGTAGAATTGATGTGGCTGGTATAGCCTAAGCTATTGATGCAGAAAGTAGCTGGTAGAATTCATGTGGCTGGTATATAATGAGGAATTGATGCAGCAAGTAGCTGGCAAAATTGATGTGGCTTGTATAAACTGTGAAGTTGATGCAGCAAGTAGCTGGTAGAATTAATGTGGCTGGTATAGCCTGAGAAGTTGATGCAACAAGTATATAGTAGGATTGATGTGGCTAGTATAGCCTGAGGAAGTGATGCAGCAAGTAGCTGGTAGAATTGATGTGCCTGGTATAGCCTGAGGTATTGATGCTGCAAGTAGCTGGTAGAATTGATGTGGCTGGTATAGCCTGATGTATTGATGCAGCAAGTAGCTGGTAGAATTGATGTGGCTGGTATAGCCTAAGGTATTGCAGCAGCCGGTAGCTGGTAGAATTGATGTGGCTGGTATGGCCTGAGGAATTGATGCAGCAAGAAGTTGGTAGAATTGATGTGGCTGGTATGGCCTGAGAAATTGATGCAGAAAGAAGTTGGTAGAATTGATGTGGCTGGTATAGCCTGTGGAGTTGCTGTAGCTAGTTGCTGGTAGAATTGATGTGGCGGGTATAGCCTGAGGTATTGATGCAGCAAGTAGTTGGTAGGATTGATGTGGCTGGTATAGCCTGAGGAAGTGATGAAGCAAGTAGTTGGTATTGATGCAGCAAGTAGTTGTTAGAATTGATGTGGCCGATATAGCATGATGAATTGATGCAAGAAGTAGCTGGTAGAATTCATGTGGCTGGTTCAGCCTGAGGTATTGATGGAGCAAGTAGATGGTAGAATTGATGTGGCTTGTGTAGACTGAGGTATTGATGCAGCAAGTAGCTGGTAGAATTGATGTGGCTGGTATAGCCTACGGAATTGCAGCAGCCGGTAGCTGGTAGAATTGATGTGGCTGGTATGGCCTGAGGAATTGATGCAGCAAGAAGTTGGTAGAATTGATGTGGCTGGTATGGCCTGAGAAATTGATGCAGAAAGAAGTTGGTAGAATTGATGTGGCTGGTATAGCCTGTGGAGTTGCTGTAGCTAGTTGCTGGTAGAATTGATGTGGCGGGTATAGCCTGAGGTATTGATGCAGCAAGTAGTTGGTAGGATTGATGTGGCTGGTATAGCCTGAGGAAGTGATGAAGCAAGTAGTTGGTAGAATTGATGTGGCTGATATAGCCTGAGGAATTGATGCAGCAAGTAGCTGGTAGAATTGATGTGACTGGTATAGCCTCATGAGTTGATTCAGCAAGTTGCTGGTCGAAATTATGTGGCTGGTATAGCCTGAGAAGTTGATGCAGCAAGTACTTGGTAGAATTGATGTGGCTGGTTTAGCCTAAGGTATTGATGCAGCAAGTAGCTGGTAGAATTGATGTGGCTGGAATATAATGAAGAATTGATGCAGCAAGTAGTTGGTAGAATTGATGTGGCTGGTATAGCCTGAGAAGTTGCTGCATCTAGTATTTGGTAGAAATTATGTGGCTGGTATAGCCTTAGGAGTTGATGCAGCAAGTAGCTGGTAGAAATGATGTGGCTGGTAAAACCTGTGAAGTTGATGCAGCAGGTAGCTGGTAGAATTAATGCGGCTGGTATAGCCTGAGAAGTTGATGCAGCAATTAGTTGGTAGGATTGATGTGGCTGGTATAGCCTGAGGAATTGATGCAGCAAGTAGTTGGTAGAATTGATGTGGCTGGTATAGCCCGAGAAGTTGATGCAGCTAGTAGCTGGTAGAATTGATGTGGCTGGTCTTGCCTGAGGGATTGATGCAGCAAGTAGTTGGTAGAATTGATGTGGCTGGTTTAGACTATAGAATTGATGCAGCAATTAGCTGGTAGAATCGATTTGGCTGGTATAGCTTGAGGAATTGATGCAGCAAGTAGCTGGTAGGATTGATGTGGCTGGTATGGACTGAGGAATTGATGCAGCAAGTAGCTGGTAGAATTGGTGTATCTGGTATAGCCTGATGAATTGATGCAGCAATTAGCTGGTAGAATTGATGTGGCTGGTATAGCCTGAGGAGTTGATGCAGCTAGTAGCTGGTAGATTTGAGGTGGCTGGAATAGCTTGAGTTATTGATGCCACAAGGAGCTGGTAGAATGTATGTGGCTTTTATAGCCCGAGGAATTGATGCAGCAAGTAGTTGTTAGAATTGATGTGGCTGGTATAGCCTGTGGTATTGATCCCAAAAGTAGCTGGTAGAATTGTTGTGGCTGGTATAGCTTGAGGAATTGATGCAGAACGTAGCTGGTAGGATTGATGTGGCTGGTATATCCTGATTAATTGATGCAGCAAGTTGCTAGTAGAATTGGTGTATCTGGTATAGCCTGATGAATTGATGCAGCAATTAGCTGGTAGAATTGATGTCGCTGGTATAGCCTGAGGAGTTGATGCAGCTAGTAGCTGGTAGAATTGATGTGGCTGGTATAACCTGAGGAATTGATGCAGCAAGTAGCTGATAGAATTGATGCAGCTGGTATAGCCTGAGGAGTTGATGCACCAAGTGGTTGGTAGAATTGATGTGGCTGGTATAGCCTGAGGAGTTGATGCAGCTAGTAGATGATAGAATTGATGTGGCTGGTATTGCCTGAGGAATTGATGCAGCAAATATCTGGTAGAATTGATGTGGCTGGTATAGCCTCAGGTATTGATGAAGCAAGATGCTGGTAGAATTGTTGTGGCTGGTATAGCCTGAGGAATTGATGCAGCAAGTAGCTGGTAGAATTAATGTGGCTGGTATAGCCTGATGAATTGATGCAGCTATTAGCTGGTAAAATTGATGTGGCTAGTAAAGCCTGAGTAGTTGATGCAGCAAGTAGTTGGTAGAATTGACATAGCTGGTATAGCCTGAGGAACTGATGCAGCAAGTAGCTGGTAGAATTGATGTGGCTGGTATAGCCTGAGGAAATGATGCAGCTATTAGATGGTAGAATTGATGTCACTGGTATAGACTAAGGAGTTGATGTAGCTAGTAGTTAGTAGAATTGATGTTTCTGGTATAGCCTTTGGAGTTGATGCAGCTAGTAGCTGGTAGAATTGATTTGGATGGTATAACCTGTGGAAGTGATGCAGCTTGTAGCTGATAGAGTTGATGTGGCTGGTATAGCCTGAGAAAGAGATGCAGCTATTAGCTGATAGAATTGATGTGGCTGGTATAGCCTGAGGAGTTGATGGTAGAATTGATGTGGCTGGTATAACCTGTGGAAGTGATGCAGCTTTTAGCTGGTAGTATTGAAGTGGCTGGTATAGACTGAGGAATTGATGCAGCTAGTAGCTGGTAGAATTGAAGTGGCTGGTATCGACTGAGGAATTGATTCAACAAGTAACTGGTAGAATTGATGTGGCTGGTATAGCCTGAGAATTGATGCAGCTAGTATCTGGTAGAATTGCTGTGGCTGGTATAACCTGTAGAAGTGTTGCAGCTAGTATCTGTTAGAATTGAAGTGTCTGGTATAGACTGAGGAATTGATGCAGCTAGTAGCTGGTAGAATTGAAGTGGCCGGTAAAGCCTGAGGAATTGATGCAGCAAGTAACTGGTAGAATTGATGTGGCTGGTATAGCCTGAGGAGTAGATGCAGCTAGTGGCTGGTATAATTGAAGTGGCTGGTAAAGCCTGAGGAATTGATGCAGCTAGTATCTGGTAGAATTGATGTGGCTGGTTTGGCCTGAGGTATTGATGCAGCTAGTAGCTGGTAGAATTGATGTGGCTGGTATAGCCTGAGCAGTTGAATCAGCTAGTAGCTGGTAGAATTGATGTGGCTGGTAAAACCTGTGAAGTTGATGCAGCAAGTAGCTGGTAGAATTAATGCGGCTGGTATAGCCTGAGAAGTTAATGCAGCTATTAGTTGGTAGGATTGATGTGGCTGGTATAGCCTGAGGAATTGAAGCAGCAAGTAGTTGGTAGAATTGATGTGGCTGGTATAGCCCGAGAAGTTGATGCAGCTAGTAGCTGGTAGAATTGATGTGGCTGGTCTTGCCTGAGGAATTGATGCAGCAAGCAGTTGGTAGAATTGATGTTGCTGGTTTAGCCTTAAGAATTGATGCAGGAAGTAGCTGGAAGAATCGATGAGGCTGGGATAACTTGCGGAATTGATGCAGCAAGTAGCTGGTAGAATTGATGTTGCTTGTTTAGCCTGAGGAGTTGATGCAGCAAGTAGCTGGTAGAAATGATGTGGCTGGTAAAACCTGTGAAGTTGATGCAGCAAGTAGCTGGTAGAATTAATGCGGCTGGTATAGCCTGAGAAGTTGATGCAACAAGTAGATGGTAGGATTGATGAAGCTAGTATAGCCTGAGGAAGTGGTGCAGCAAGTAGCTGGTAGAATTGATGTGGCTGGTATAGCCTGAGGTATTGATGCAGGAAGTAACTGGTAGAAATAATGTGGCTGGTATAGCCTGAGTAATTGATGCAGCAAGTAATTCTTAGAATTGATGTGGCTGATATAGCATGATGAATTGATGCAAGAAGTAGCTGGTAGAATTGATGTGGCTGATATAGCCTGAGGTATTGATGCAGCAAGTAGCTGGTAGAATTGATGTGGCTGGTGTAGACTGAGGTATTGATGCAGCAAGTAGCTGGTAGGATTGATGTGGCTGGTATAGCCTGAGGAGTTGATGCAGCTAGTAGCTGGTATAATTGATGTGGCTGGTATAGCCTGAGGAATTGATGCAGCAAGTAGCTGGTAGAATTGACGTGACTAGTATAGCCTGATGAATTGATGTGGCTATTAGCTGTTAGAATTGATGTGGCTAGTTTAGCCTGTGGTGTTGGTGCGAAAAGCAGTTGGTAGAATTGAAGTGGCTGGTATTGCCTGAGTTGTTTATGCAGCAAGTATTTGGTAGAATTTATGTGACTGGTATAGCCTATGGTATTGATGCCATAAGTAGCTTGAAGAATAGATGTGGCTGGTATAGCCAGAGGAATTGAGCACTAAGTAGCTGGTAGAATTGATGTGGCTGGTATAGCCTATGGAATTGCAGCAGCCTGTAGCTGGTAGAATTGATGTGGCTGGTATAGCCTGAGGAATTGATGCAGCAAGTAGTTGGTAGAATTGATGTGGCTGGTATAGCCTGTGGAGTTGCTGTAGCTAGTTGCTGGTAGAATTGATGTGGCTGGTATAGCCTGAGGTATTGATGCAGCAAGTATTTGGAAGAATTGATGTGGCTGGTATAGCCTGAGAAGTTGTTGCAGCAATTAGTTGGTAGGATTGATGTGGCTGATATAGCCTGAGGAATTGATGCAGCAAGTAGTTGGTAGAATTGATGTGGCTGGTTTAGCCCGAGAAGTTGATGCAGTTAGTAGCTGGTAGAATTGATGTGGCTGGTCTTGCCTGAGGTATTGATGCAGCAAGCAGTTGGTACAATTGAAGTGGCTGGTTTAGCCTACAGAATTGACGCAGCAAGTCGCTGGTAGAATCGATGTGGCTGGTAAAGCTTGTTGAATTGATGCAGCAAGTAGCTGGTAGAGTTGATGTGGCTTGTTTAGCCTGAGGTGTAGATGCAGCAAGTAGCTGGTAGAAATGATGTGGCTGGTTAAACCTGTGAAGTTGATGCAGCAAGTAGCTGGTAGAATTAATTTGGCTGGTATAGCCTGAGAAGTTGAAGCAGCAAGTAGTTGGTAGGATTGATGTGGCTGGTATAGCCTGAGGAAGCGATGAAGCAAGTAGTTGGTAGAATTGATGTGGCTGATATAGCCTGAGGAATTGATGCAGCAAGTAGCTGGTAGAATTGATGTGGCTGGTATAGCCTCATGAGATGATTCAGCAAGTAGCTGGTAGAAATTATGTGGCTGATATAGCCTGAGGAATTGATGCAGAAAGTAGCTGTTAGAATTGATGTGGCTGGTATATAATGAGGAATTGATGGAGCAAGTAGCTGGCAAAATTGATGTGCTTGTATAAACTGTGAAGCTGATGCAGCAAGTAGCTGGAAGAATTAATGTGGCTGGTATAGCCTGAGAAGTTGATGCAACAAGTATATAGTAGGATTGATGTGGCTAGTATAGCCTGAGGAAGTGATGCAGCAAGTAGCTGGTAGAATTGATGTGGCTGGTATAGCCTGAGGTATTGATGCTGCAAGTAGCTGGTAGAATTGATGTGGCTGGTATAGCCTGATGTATTGATGCAGCAAGTAGCTGGTAGAATTGATGTGGCTGGTATAGCCTAAGGTATTGATGCAGCAAGTAGTTGTTAGAATTGATGTGGCCGATATAGCATGATGAATTGATGCAAGAAGTAGCTGGTAGAATTCATGTGGCTGGTATAGCCTGAGGTATTGATGGAGCAAGTAGCTGGTAGAATTGATGTGGCTTGTGTAGACTGAGGTATTGATGCAGCAAGTAGCTGGTAGAATTGATGTGGCTGGTATAGCCTGAGAAGTTGATGCAGCAATTAGTTGGTAGGATTGATGTGGCTGGTATAGAGTGATGAATTGATGCACCAAGTAGCTGGTAGAATTGATGTGGCTGGTATAGCCTGAGGAATTGATGCAGCAAGTAGCTGTAAGATTGATGTGGCTAGTATAGCCTGAGGAAGTGATGCAGCAAGTAGCTGGTAGAATTAATGTGGCTGGTATAGACTGAGGTATTGATGCAGCAAGTAGCTGGTAGAATTGATGTGGCTGGTATAGCCTGAGGAGTTGATGCAGGTAGTAGCTGGTAGAATTGATGTGGCTGGTATAGCCTAAGTAATTTATGCAGCAAGTAGCTGGTAGAATTGATGTGGCTGGTATAGCCTGAGGAATTGATGCAGCAAGTAGCTGGTAGAATTGAGGTGGCTGGTATAGCTTGATTAATTGATGCGGCTATTAGCTGTTAGAATTGCTGTGGCTAGTGTAGCCTGTGGTGTTGTTGCGAAAAGTAGTTGGTAGAATTGATGTGGCTGGTATAGCCTGAGTAGTTGATGCAGCAAGTATTTGGTAGAATTGATGTTCCTGGTATAGCCTTTGGTATTGATACCATAAGTAGCTGGAAGAATTGATGTGGCTGGTATAGCCTGAGGTATTGATGCAGCAAGTAGCTGGTAGAATTATTGTGGCTGGTATAGCCTGATTAATTGATGCAGCAAGTAGTTGTTAGAATTGATGTGGCTGATATAGCATGATGAATTGATGCAAGAAGTAGCTGGTAGAATTCATGTGGCTGGTATAGCCTGAGGTATTGATGCAGCAAGTAGCTGGTAGAATTGATGTGGCTGGTATAGCCTGAGGAATTGATGCAGCCTGTATCTGGTAGAATTGATGTGGCTGGTATAGCCTGAGGAATTGATGCAGCAAGTAGTTGGTAGAATTGATGTGGCTGGTATAGCCTGAGGAATTGATGCAGCAAGTAGCTGGTAGAATTGATGTGGCTGGTATAGCCTCATGAGTTGATGCAGGAAGTAGCTTGTAGAAATTATGTGGCTGGCATAGCCTGAGAAGTTGATGCAGCATGTAGTTGGTAGAAATTATGTGGCTGGTATAGCCTCAGGAGTTGATGCAGTTAGTAGCTGGAAGATTTGATGTGGCTGGTATAGCCTGAGGTATTGATGCAGAAAGTAGCTGGTAGAATTGATGTGGCTGGTATAGCCTGTGGAGTTGCTGTATCTAGTAGCTGGTAGAATTGATGTGGCTGGTATAGTCTGAGGTATTGATGCAGCAAGTTTTTGGTAGAATTGATGTGGCTGGTATAGCCTAAGGTATTGATGCAGCAAGTAGTTGTTAGAATTGATGTGGCCGATATAGCATGATGAATTGATGCAAGAAGTAGCTGGTAGAATTCATGTGGCTGGTATAGCCTGAGGTATTGATGGAGCAAGTAGCTGGTAGAATTGATGTGGCTTGTGTAGACTGAGGTATTGATGCAGCAAGTAGCTGGTAGAATTGATGTGGCTGGTATAGCCTGAGAAGTTGATGCAGCAATTAGTTGGTAGGATTGATGTGGCTGGTATAGAGTGATGAATTGATGCACCAAGTAGCTGGTAGAATTGATGTGGCTGGTATAGCCTGAGGAATTGATGCAGCAAGTAGCTGTAAGATTGATGTGGCTAGTATAGCCTGAGGAAGTGATGCAGCAAGTAGCTGGTAGAATTAATGTGGCTGGTATAGACTGAGGTATTGATGCAGCAAGTAGCTGGTAGAATTGATGTGGCTGGTATAGCCTGAGGAGTTTATGCAGGTAGTAGCTGGTAGAATTGATGTGGCTGGTATAGCCTAAGTAATTTATGCAGCAAGTAGCTGGTAGAATTGATGTGGCTGGTATAGCCTGTGGAATTGATGCAGCAAGTAGCTGGTAGAATTGACGTGGCTGGTATAGCTTGATGAATTGATGCGGCTATTAGCTGTTAGAATTGCTGTGGCTAGTGTAGCCTGTGGTGTTGTTGCGAAAGTAGTTGGTAGAATTGATGTGGCTGGTATAGCCTGAGTAGTTGATGCAGCAAGTATTTGGTAGAATTGGTGTTCCTGGTATAGCCTTTGGTATTGATACCATAAGTAGCTGGAAGAATTGATGTGGCTGGTATAGCCTGAGGTATTGATGCAGCAAGTAGCTGGTAGAATTATTGTGGCTGGTATAGCCTGATTAATTGATGCAGCAAGTAGTTGTTAGAATTGATGTGGCTGATATAGCATGATGAATTGATGCAAGAAGTAGCTGGTAGAATTCATGTGGCTGGTATAGCCTGAGGTATTGATGCAGCAAGTAGCTGGTAGAATTGATGTGGCTGGTATAGCCTGAGGAATTGATGCAGCCTGTATCTGGTAGAATTGATGTGGCTGGTATAGCCTGAGGAATTGATGCAGCAAGTAGTTGGTAGAATTGATGTGGCTGGTATAGCCTGAGGAATTGATGCAGCAAGTAGCTGGTAGAATTGATGTGGCTGGTATAGCCTCATAAGTTGATGCAGGAAGTAGCTTGTAGAAATTATGTGGCTGGCATAGCCTGAGAAGTTGATGCAGCATGTAGTTGGTAGAAATTATGTGGCTGGTATAGCCTCAGGAGTTGATGCAGTTAGTAGCTGGAAGATTTGATGTGGCTGGTATAGCCTGAGGTATTGATGCAGAAAGTAGCTGGTAGAATTGATGTGGCTGGTATAGCCTGTGGAGTTGCTGTATCTAGTAGCTGGTAGAATTGATGTGGCTGGTAAATCTGAGGTATTGATGCAGCAAGTTTTTGGTAGAATTGATGTGGCTGGTTTAGCATATGGAATTGATGCAGCAAGTAGCTGGTAGATTTGATGTGGCTGGTATAGCCTGAGGAGTTGATGCAGCAAGTAGATGGTAGAATTGATGTGGCTGGTATAGCATGAGGAGTTGATGCAGCTTGTAGCTGGTAGAATTGATGTTGCTGGTATAGCCATTGAAGTTGATGCAGCTTGTATCTGGAAGAATTGATGTGGCTGATATAGCTTGAGAAGTTGATGTAGCCAGTAGTTGGTAGAATTGATGTGGCTGGTATAGCCTAAGGTATTGATGCAGCAAGTAGTGGGTAGAATTGATGTGGCTGGTATAAGCTGAGGAGTTACTGCATCTAGTAGCTGGTAGAATTGATGTGGCTTGTTTAGCCTGAGGAGTTGATGCAGCAAGTAGCTGGTAGAAATGATGTGGCTGGTAAAACCTGTGAAGTTGATGCAGCAAGTAGCTGGTAGAATTAATGCGGCTGGTATAGCCTGAGAAGTTAATGCAGCTATTAGTTGGTAGGATTGATGTGGCTGGTATAGCCTGAGGAATTGAAGCAGCAAGTAGTTGGTAGAATTGATGTGGATGGTATAGCCCGAGAAGTTGATGCAGCTAGTAGCTGGTTGAATTGATGTGGCTGGTCTTGCCTGAGGTATTGATGCAGCAAGCAGTTGGTAGAATTGATGTTGCTGGTTTAGCCTTAAGAATTGATGCAGGAAGTAGCTGGAAGAATCGATGTGGCTGGTATAACTTGCGGAATTGATGCAGCAAGTAGCTGGTAGAATTGATGTGGCTTGTTTAGCCTGAGGAGTTGATGCAGCAAGTAGCTGGTAGAAATGATGTGGCTTTTAAAACCTGTTAAGTTGATGCAGCAAGTAGCTGGTAGAATTAATGCGGCTGGTATAGCCTGAGAAGTTGATGCAACAAGTAGATAGTAGGATTGATGAAGCTAGTATAGCCTGAGGAAGTGATGCAGCAAGTAGCTGGTAGAATTGATGTGGCTGGTATAGCCTGAGGTATTGATGCAGGAAGTAACTGGTAGAAATAATGTGGCTGGTATAGCCTGAGTAATTGATGCAGCAAGTAGTTGTTAGAATTGATGTGGCTGATATAGCATGATGAATTGATGCAAGAAGTAGCTGGTAGAATTGATGTGGCTGGTAAAGCCTGAGGCATTGATGCAGCAAGTAGCTGGTAGAATTGATGTGGCTGGTGTAGACTGAGGTATTGATGCAGCAAGTAGCTGGTAGAATTGATGTGGCTGGTATAGCCTGAGGAGTTGATGCAGGTAGTAGCTGGTAGAATTGATGTGGCTGGTATAGCCTGAGGAGTTGATGCAGCTTGTAGCTGGTATAATTGATGTTGCTGGTGTAGCCTGAGGAATTGATGCAGCAAGTAGCTGGTAGAATTGACGTGGCTGGTATAGCATCAGGTATTGATGAAGCAAGATGCTGGTAGAATTGTTGTGGCTGGTATAGCCTGAGGAATTGATGCAGCAAGTAGCTGGTAGAATTAATGTGGCTGGTATAGCCTGATGAATTGATGCAGCTATTAGCTGGTAAAATTGATGTGGCTAGTAAAGCCTGAGTAGTTGATGCAGCAAGTAGTTGGTAGAATTGACATAGCTGGTATAGCCTGAGGAACTGATGCAGCAAGTAGCTGGTAGAATTGATGTGGCTGGTATAGCCTGAGGAAATGATGCAGCTATTAGATGGTAGAATTGATGTCGCTGGTATAGCCTAAGGAGTTGATGTAGCTAGTAGTTGGTAGAATTGATGTTTCTGGTATAGCCTTTGGAGTTGATGCAGCTAGTAGCTGGTAGAATTGATTTGGATGGTATAACCTGTGGAAGTGATGCAGCTTGTAGCTGATAGAGTTGATGTGGCTGGTATAGCCTGAGAAAGTGATGCAGCTATTAGCTGATAGAATTGATGTGGCTGGTATAGCCTGAGGAGTTGATGGTAGAATTGATGTGGCTGGTATAACCTGTGGAAGTGATGCAGCTTTTAGCTGGTAGTATTGAAGTGGCTGGTATAGACTGAGGAATTGATGCAGCTAGTAGCTGGTAGAATTGAAGTGGCTGGTATCGACTGAGGAATTGATTCAACAAGTAACTGGTAGAATTGATGTGGCTGGTATAGCCTGAGAATTGATGCAGCTAGTATCTGGTAGAATTGCTGTGGCTGGTATAACCTGTAGAAGTGTTGCAGCTAGTATCTGTTAGAATTGAAGTGTCTGGTATAGACTGAGGAATTGATGCAGCTAGTAGCTGGTAGAATTGATGTGGCTGGTATAGCCTGAGCAGTTGAATCAGCTAGTAGCTGGTAGAATTGATGTGGCTGGTATAGCCTGAGGAATTGATGCAGCAAGTAGCTGGTAGAATTGATGTGGCTGGTTTGGCCTGAGGTATTGATGCATCTAGTAGCTGGTAGAATTGATGTCTCTGGTATAGCCTGAGGAGTTGATGCAGCTAGTAGTTGGTAGAATTGATGTGGCTGGTGTAGCATGTGGAATTGATGCAGCTTGTATCTGGTAGAATTGATGTGGCTGGTATAACCTGTGGAATTGATGCAGCAAGTTGATTGTAGAATTTATGTGACTGGTGTAGCCTGTGGAGTTGATGCAGCTAGTGGCTGGTAGAATTGATGTGGCTGGTATATCCTGAGGACTTGATGTAGTAAGGAGCTTGTAGAATTGATGCAGCAAGAATTGGGTAGAATTATTGTGGCTGGTGGAGCCTGTGGAATTGATGCAGATTGTAGCTGGTAGTATTAATGTGGCTGGTATAACCTGTGGAATTGATGCAGCAAGTTGATGGTAGAATTTATGTGACTGGTGTAGCCTGTGGAGTTGATGCAGCTAGTGGCTGGTAGAATTGATGTGGCTGGTATATCCTGAGGACTTGATGTAGTAAGGAGCTTGTAGAATTGATGCAGCAAGAATTGGGTAGAATTATTGTGGCTGGTAGAGCCTGAGGAATTGATGCAGCTTGTCGCTGGTAGTATTAATGTGGCTGGTATAACCTGTGGAATTGATGCAGCTAGTATCTGGTAGAATTGATGTGGCTGGTTTAGCCTGAGGTATTGATGCAGCTAGTAGCTGGTAGAATTGATGTGGCTGGTATAACCTGTGGAAGTGATGCAACTTGTATCTGGTAGAATTGATGTGGCTGATATAACCTGTGGAAGTGTTACAGCTTGTAGCTGGTAGAATTGATGTGGCTGGTATAGCCTGAGCAGTTGATGCAGCTTGTAGCTGGTAGAATTGATGTGGCTGGTATAACCTGTGGAAGTGATGCAGCTAATATCTCGTAGAATTGATGTGGCTGGCCTGAGGAGTTGATGTGGCTGGTATACCCTGTGGAAGTGATGCAGCTAGTAGCTGGTAGAATTGATGTGGCTGGTATAGCCTGAGACAGTGATGCAGCTAGTAGCTGGTAGAATTGATGTGGCTGGTATAGCCTGAGGAAATGATGCAGCTATTAGATGGTAGAATTGATGTCGCTGGTATAGCCTAAGGAGTTGATGTAGCTAGTAGTTGGTAGAATTGATGTTTCTGGTATAGCATTTGGAGTTGATGCAGCTAGTAGCTGGTAGAATTGATTTGGATGGTATAACCTGTGGAAGTGATGCAGCTTGTAGCTGATAGAGTTGATGTGGCTGGTATAGCCTGAGAAAGTGATGCAGCTATTAGCTGATAGAATTGATGTGGCTGGTATAGCCTGAGGAGTTGATGGTAGAATTGATGTGGCTGGTATAACCTGTGGAAGTGATGCAGCTTTTAGCTGGTAGTATTGAAGTGGCTGGTATAGACTGAGGAATTGATGCAGCTAGTAGCTGGTAGAATTGAAGTGGCTGGTATCGACTGAGGAATTGATTCAACAAGTAACTGGTAGAATTGATGTGGCTGGTATAGCCTGAGAATTGATGCAGCTAGTATCTGGTAGAATTGCTGTGGCTGGTATAACCTGTAGAAGTGTTGCAGCTAGTATCTGTTAGAATTGAAGTGTCTGGTATAGACTGAGGAATTGATGCAGCTAGTAGCTGGTAGAATTGAAGTGGCCGGTAAAGCCTGAGGAATTGATGCAGCAAGTAACTGGTAGAATTGATGTGGCTGGTATAGCCTGAGGAGTAGATGCAGCTAGTGGCTGGTATAATTGAAGTGGCTGGTAAAGCCTGAGGAATTGATGCAGCTAGTATCTGGTAGAATTGATGTGGCTGGTTTGGCCTGAGGTATTCATGCAGCTAGTAGCTGGTAGAATTGATGTGGCTGGTATAGCCTGAGCAGTTGAATCAGCTAGTAGCTGGTAGAATTGATGTGGCTGGTATAGCCTGAGGAATTGATGCAGCAAGTAGCTGGTAGAATTGATGTGGCTGGTTTGGCCTGAGGTATTGATGCATCTAGTAGCTGGTAGAATTGATGTCTCTGGTATAGCCTGAGGAGTTGATGCAGCTAGTAGTTGGTAGAATTGATGTGGCTGGTGTAGCATGTGGAATTGATGCAGCTTGTATCTGGTAGAATTGATGTGGCTGGTATAACCTGTGGAATTGATGCAGCAAGTTGATTGTAGAATTTATGTGACTGGTGTAGCCTGTGGAGTTGATGCAGCTAGTGGCTGGTAGAATTGATGTGGCTGGTATATCCTGAGGACTTGATGTAGTAAGGAGCTTGTAGAATTGATGCAGCAAGAATTGGGTAGAATTATTGTGGCTGGTGGAGCCTGAGGAATTGATGCAGATTGTAGCTGGTAGTATTAATGTGGCTGGTATAACCTGTGGAATTGATGCAGCAAGTTGATGGTAGAATTTATGTGACTGGTGTAGCCTGTGGAGTTGATGCAGCTAGTGGCTGGTAGAATTGATGTGGCTGGTATATCCTGAGGACTTGATGTAGTAAGGAGCTTGTAGAATTGATGCAGCAAGAATTGGGTAGAATTATTGTGGCTGGTAGAGCCTGAGGAATTGATGCAGCTTGTCGCTGGTAGTATTAATGTGGCTGGTATAACCTGTGGAATTGATGCAGCTAGTATCTGGTAGAATTGATGTGGCTGGTTTAGCCTGAGGTATTGATGCAGCTAGTAGCTGGTAGAATTGATGTGGCTGGTATAACCTGTGGAAGTGATGCAACTTGTATCTGGTAGAATTGATGTGGCTGATATAACCTGTGGAAGTGTTACAGCTTGTAGCTGGTAGAATTGATGTGGCTGGTATAGCCTGAGGAGTTGATGCAGCTTGTAGCTGGTAGAATTGATGTGGCTGGTATAACCTGTGGAAGTGATGCAGCTAATATCTCGTAGAATTGATGTGGCTGGCCTGAGGAGTTGATGTGGCTGGTATACCCTGTGGAAGTGATGCAGCTAGTAGCTGGTAGAATTGATGTGGCTGGTATAGCCTGAGGCAGTGATGCAGCTAGTAGCTGATAGAATTGATGTGGCTGGTATAGCCTGAGGAGTTGATGCAGCAAGTGGCTTGTAGAATTGATGTGGCTGGTATAGCCTGAGGAGTTGATGCAGCAAGTAGCTGCTAGAATTAATGTGGCTGGTATAACCTGTGGAAGTGATGCAGATAGTAGTTGGTAGAATTGATGTGGCTTGTATAGCCATTGGAGTTGATGCAGCTAGTAGCTGGTAGAATTGATGTGGCTGGTATATCCTGAGGACTCGATGTAGGAAGAAGCTGATAGAATTGATGCAGCAAGAATTGGGTAGAATTGTGGCTGGCATAGCTTGAGGAATTGATGCAGCATGAAGCTAGTAGAATTAATGTGGCTAAATGTTAAGGTACGGCTTAGTTAGCCATGGTGCG
The DNA here is from genome assembly GCA_031769625.1 of Taudactylus pleione. NCBI lineage: Eukaryota > Metazoa > Chordata > Amphibia > Anura > Myobatrachidae > Taudactylus > Taudactylus pleione. Next base: position 218,399 of record JAUIMM010002374.1, read on the forward strand.
GCTACTAGAGCCAGAGGATACAATGCGGCCTGGTGACCGAGGTGTGGCTTGGTTAGCTGTGGGTCAGCTACTAGAGGCAGAGGATATGATGTGGCCTGGTGACCGAGGTATGGCTTGGTTAGCTGTGTTGTGGCTAGTAGTGCCAGAGGATATGATATGGCCTGGTGATCGAGGTGCGGCTTAGAGAGATTCAGGAACAAAGTCCAAAAACAGGAACTGGAAGGGCAGGTACAAAGACTCTACAGCCGGCAAAGCCACGAGGACGCTGAGAGGTATAAAACAGAAAAAGAACCAATTAGAGTTATGGATGATCATCTTGTGTTCACAGTAACTCTTGGCATTGTCCAGCATCCAGATCACCTAGCAACCGGTGGTGCAGTTCCTGCAGGGCAGGCAGAAGTGTTAGATCTGGTCACTGAAGTGCTGGAGAGTGACAAGTCACACCGGCAACTTGCAACAGTGAGGTAATTCCCCTAGTTAGACTATCGGAAAAGTAACTTGAGAAACTGAAGGAGGAGCTGAAATGAAGCAATTCTGCTAAGTATGTTGGACTTGTATATCAAGTCCTTTATACGTCACCGTACAATTATAGCGCAGCTAAGTTTCTAACACACACACACAAAAATAAATAAAAACACTTTAATTTTTCTTTACACAGAGGAATAGCACCCCTAATTGACAGAACACCCCCCTGGACAACACATCACCCTTTATGGACTGCAGCCCTAGCCTGATAGACAGGACAACAACACTGCAGCAGCCACACTTAATTGACAGGACCAGTGACACAGCAGCTGCAGCCCCCACTGAAGGAAGCCCCTACTGCAGCCTCAGCCCCTTTATGGACAACACAGCAGCAGCCTCCAGCCTGACAGTGACTGACTACACATCTGTTAGCTATGGTATAAGGCACAATGATCCCTATGGTTACATGTATTAGTATCATTTCCCTGCATTGGGTATAAGGCACAATGATCCATATGGTTACATGTATTAGTATCATTTCCCTGCATTGGGTATAAGGCACAATGATCCCTATGGCTATATGCTTTAGTATAATATCCCTGCATTGGGTATAAGGCACAATGATCCCTATGGTTACATGCATTAGTATAATTTCTCTGCATTGGGTATAAGGCACAATGATCCCTATGGTTACATGTATTAGTATAATTTCCCTGCATTGGGTATAAGGCACAGTGATGCCTATAGCTACATGCATTAGTATAATATCCCTGCATTGGGTATAAGGCACAATGATCCCTATGGCTACATGTATTAGTATAATATCGCTGTATTTGGTATAAGGCACAATGATCCTTATGGTTATATGTATTAGTATAATATCCCTGCATTGGATATAAGGCACAGTGATCCCTATGGCTACATGTATTAGTATAATTTCCCTGCATTGGGTATAAGGCACAATGATCCCTATGGTTACATGTATTAGTATAATTTCCCTGCATTGGGTATAAGGCACAATGATCCCTATGGTTACATGTATTAGTATAATTTCCCTGCATTGGGTATAAGGCACAGTGATGCCTATAGCTACATGCATTAGTATAATATCCCTGCATTGTGTATAAGGCAAAGTGATCCCTATGGCTACATGTATTAGTATCATTTCCCTGCATTGGGTATGTCACAATGATCCCTATGGTTACATGTATTAGTATCATTTCCCTGCATTGGGTATAAGGCACAAAGATCCCTATGGCTACATGTATTAGTATAATTTCCCTGCATTGGGTATAAGGCACAATGATCCCTATGGCTACATGTATTAGTATAATATCCCTGCATTGGGTATAAGGCACAATGATCCCTATGGTTACATGTATTAGTATAATATCCCTGCATTGGGTAAAAGGCACAATGATCCCTATGGTTACATGTATTAGTATAATATCCCTGCATTGGGTATAAGGCACAATGATCCCTATGGCTACATGTATTAGTATAATATCCCTGCATTGGGTATAAGGCACAATGATCCCTATGGCTACATGTATTAGTATAATATCGATGTATTTGGTATAAGACACAATTATCCTTATGGTTATATGTATTAGTATAATATCCCTGCATTGGATATAAGGCACAGTGATCCCTATGGCTACATGTATTAGTATAATTTCCCTGCATTGGGTATAAGGCACAATGATCCCTATGGTTACATGTATTAGTATAATTTCCCTGCATTGGGTATAAGGCACAATGATCCCTATGGTTACATGTATTAGTATAATTTCCCTGCATTGGGTATAAGGCACAGTGATGCCTATAGCTACATGCATTAGTATAATATCCCTGCATTGTGTATAAGGCAAAGTGTTCCCTATGGCTACATGTATTAGTATCATTTCCCTGCATTGGGTTTGTCACAATGATCCCTATGGTTACATGTATTAGTATCATTTCCCTGCATTGGGTATAAGGCACAAAGATCCCTATGGCTACATGTATTAGTATAATTTCCCTGCATTGGGTATAAGGCACAATGATCCCTATGGCTACATGTATTAGTATAATATCCCTGCATTGGGTATAAGGCACAATGATCCCTATGGTTACATGTATTAGTATAATATCCCTGCATTGGGTATAAGGCACAGTGATCCCTATGGTCACAGGCATTTTCTGAAAAGTATTAGTGTGTTTTCATCAACAAACAGATCTTACTAACTGCTTTGGGGCTCATTTACATTTGCATGTAAGTAAGTATTGTGACACACCTCTCAGATGTAGCAGTACACATCTATCACATGTATGACATGCCTCTCAGATGTAGCAGTACATGTCTATCACATGTATGACATGCCTCTCAGATGCAAGCAGTACATGTCTATCACATGTATGACATGCCTCTCAGATGCAAGCAGTACACATCTATCACATGTATGACACGGCTCTCAGATGTTGCAGTACATGTCTATCACATGTATGACATGCCTCTCAGATGTAGCAGTACACATCTATCACATGTATGACATGCCTCTCAGATGTAGCAGTACATGCCTATCACATGTATGACATGCCTCTCAGATGTAGCAGTACACGCCTATCACATGTATGACATGCCTCTCAGATGTAGCAGTACACACCTATCACATGTATGACATGCCTCTCAGATGTAGCAGTACACGCCTATCACATGTAGGACAAGCCTCTCAGATGTAGCAGTACACGCCTATCACATGTATGACATGCCTCTCAGATGTAGTAGTACACACCTATCACATGTATGACATGCCTCTCAGATGTAGCAGTACACGCCTATCACATGTATGACATGCCTCTCAGATGTAGCAGTACACACCTATCACATGTATGACATGCCTCTCAGATGTAGCAGTACACGCCCACTTTATCACTGCGCTCATTGGTGTCACTTTCACAATCTCCCTAATATGATTTTTCAAAAGTAGGCAAGCATGGCACACACACATAGACACACACACACACACACACACACACACACACACACTGCACACATGCATGCACGCACACCACAGACACACACACGCACACACACATGCACACACACTGCACACATGCACACCACAGACACACACACACACACACACACTGCACACATGCATGCGCACACCCACACACACATTGCACACTCACCAGACACACACACTGCACACACGTACGTACAGCACAGACACATGCACACACACACACCACAGACACACACACTGCACACACTCATGCACACACCCAAACACTTCACACATGCACACACACACACCAGACACATACAGCACACATGCACGCACACACTACAGACACACACACACTTCACACATGCACGCACATACACACACACCACAGACACACACACCAACACACCACAGACACACACCATAGACCATCACACACCATAGACAGGGTGACGCCAGCATGTGAGAATTCTGACCTTTCGGATTATGTTTGCGATTACCTCTGATTTGCTCCAATTTGACATGCACATTTGAGGGGGTGCGAGTTACCCATATGCAAATTCAGTTGTGAACTGAGTTGCCATAAACCCCCAAACTGTGTTACACCATCGAATGACAAAACGCAAGTTACACGAATCTTGGTATATGTGCATTATAATGTGAAAAGCATTCAACCAATAAGGTGTGAGAATGGTGCTCATCCCAACAGGATTCTGAGTAAATTTACCCCTATGGGGCATATTCAATTAGCCGTGGGGTTGTCCCTGCAACTAATTGCCATCCTTAATCCCCATTTAGGAGACAGTCCTGGCACTTGCTGGACGTTCTTGGGCGCCCTGAAGCCTTCTTCACAACTATTGAACCTCTCGCCTTGAAGTTCTTGATGATCCGATAAATGGTTGATTCAGGCTCAATCTTACAAGCAGCAATGTCCTTGCCTGTGAAGCCTTTTCTGTGCAAAGCAATGATGACTGCACGTGTTTCCTTGCAGGTAACCATGGTTAACAGGGGAAGAACAATGATTTCAAGCTCCACCCTCCTTTTAAAGCTTCCAGTCTTTTATTTAAACTCAATCAGCATGACAGAGTGATCTCCAGCCGTGTCCTCATCAACACTCTCACCTGTGTTAACTAGAGAATCACTGACATGATGTCAGCTGGTCCTTTTGTGACAGGGCTGAATTGCAGTGGAAATTTTGTTTTTGGGATTAAGTTAATTGTCATGGCATAGAGGGAATTTGCAATTAATTGTAATTTATCTGATCACTCTTCATGGCATTCTGGAGTATATGCAAATTGCCATCATAAACACTGAAGCAGCAACTATGTGACAACCAATACTTGTGTCATTCTCAAAACTTTGGGTAAAATATGCAATTAACAAAGACAAACACGAACAAATAACCTGCAGGGTGAAGAGGTTTTTTTCTGCCATCACACGTCTTTATTATAGGTTCATTGTATTGTGTGCTATGAATTTCTGTTATGCATTGCAGCATTTATTGGTTATATTACTTGCAATGCACAATATAAACCTGCTGGAGATAATGCACAAAGGCTCAATTACTATCACTTGTAATTTCATCGGCGCCATCTAGAGGGAATTAACGGTAAATCTGGGACTCACCATAATCGGCGCCATCTAGAGGGTATTAACGGTAAATCTGGGACTCACCATAAAGTACAACTCTGCTGGCGAGTGATCTGCGGGAAGTGTCAGCTATAATCACAGGCAGCATCTTCACATTGACACATTTATTGAGTTTGGAAACAATAATTTATTATTGAGTTTGGTCATATGCAAGTTTTACAGCTCACTGAAGGTATTACAATACCAATATGTACTGTTTATGCACTAATAGAACTTCTAACATTGACTTATACATTCTAATAGCAAATGAGTGATACCTGGGTTCCAGCAGCAAGGTCACATTTTCAGAGCAACATTTTAGTAACTTTTGTGACAAATATTTTGCAGATGGAGGTGTTAACAGTGTAACATTTTGTAAACAGCATAAAGTCTACATCCAGTGCTTAGGCAGAGCAGGTGGGTGACCCCAGGCTGCAGCCAGCAGTGTAATAAGTATGAGGAGCTGGAATCCCACGGCTCAACACCCCCATTAACCTGCCCTGCCTAACTCCATTTACAAAACATTATACAACCCTGGAATTAATCACAAAGAAACAGGAAGATTAAGGAGACAAGAGGATTATCCTGTTCTGCAGGTCACAGTGTAGATTGGCTGTCAGGTAGGTCTTTGCAGATTACAGTCACAACTTTCAGATGTTTGGGTCATGAGTCAAGCACAGGATCTGTCCAAGGTAGAGCGGATGTATTATCCTGGCTCAGTCATTGCTGCCGGAACTGCACAATCCAAACAATAGAATAGAGATAAAAAAAGCAAATGAAAGATAATATTGTAAAAATCTCTCTTTCTGTGTCCCGTAAATGATGCGTGATGGCCATTAATACAATAAATGACAGGAACATCATATCATTGTCTTTTATGCACTAGGTCTGTCCTATAAATGTGTTTAATTTAGTGTAGCACAGATTCTGTACATTTCCACTAATCCCAAATCACCAAATTGCATTTCAGCACTGCCACTATGCTTAATATTAACCTATATAACATATAACTGTACCCAAAACTGTTTATGGAGGTACAGTATCAGAGCAGATGATTCCTAACAAAATCTACTTTATCTACTTAGGTTCAATATGTTTTGTTAGTATTCATCATGTCAGCATGGGCCTAATATCAACATTCTCTATGTCAGCACTGATTCAATGTTGACACGATCATAATGTTGAGAAAATTGTCGATCCCAATGGTGCAGTTATCACTGACCTTCATTCAGCTTTGGCAGTGCAGTGGTGTCTTCCACCCCCAGTGCTATCAGATGATTCCGTGTTCTGGTTGGCTAACCCTCCCCTCAGCAGCCGCGTCCTAGCCCTTCCCCTGGAGCATAACACTAATCCTCTCCCCTACAGCCAAACCCTAACTCTCCCTCCACAGCCTAGCCCTAAACCTGCCCACAAAGCCTAACCCTAACTCTCCCCCAATAGCCTAACCCTAACTCCCCCAATAGCCTAACCCTAACTCCCCACAAAGCCTAACCATAACTCTCCCCCAACAGCCTAACGCTAACTCTCCCCCCCACAGCCTAACCCTAACTACCCACACAGCCTAACCCTAAATCTCCCCCCCACAGCCTAACCCTAACTGTCCCCCCACAGCCTAACCCTCACTACCCACACAGCCTAACCCTAACTCTCCCCGCACAGCCTAACCCTAACTCCCCACACAGCCTAACCATATCTCTACCCCCACAGCCTAACCCTAACTCTCCCCCCACAGCCTAACCCTAACTTCCCACACAGCCTAACCATATCTCTACCCCCACAGCCTAACCCTAACTCTCCCACCACAGCCTAACCCTAACCCTCCCCCCACAGCCTAACTCTAACTGCCCACAAAGCCTAACCCTAACTCTCCCCCCACAGCCTAACCCTAACTCTCCCCCCACAGCCTAACCCTAACTCTCCCCCCATAGCCTAACCCTAACTCTCCCCCCACAGCCTAACCCTAACTCTCCCCCCACAGCCTAAAACTAACTCTCCCCTGCAGCCTAACAACCCCCCATAACTCCCCCCTGCAGCCTAACTGTAACTCCTCACACAGCCTAATCCTATCTCCCCCCAGACAGCCTGACCCTAACTCTCCCCCTGCAGCCTAACTCCCCACACAGCCTAACCCTAACTCTCCCCTCACAGCCTAACCCTAACTCTCCCCCCACAGCCTAACCCTAAATCCCCACACAGCCTAAGACTAACTCTCCCCTGCAGCCTAACCCTCCCCCCGCAGCCTAACCCTAACTTTCCCCCCTAGCCTAACCCTAACTCCCCAGACAGCCTAATCCTAACTCTCCCCCTGCAGCCTAACCCTAACTCTCAACCTGCAGCCTAACCCTAACTCCCCCTTGTAGCCTAACACTAACTCTCCCCCTGCAGCCTAACTAACTCCCCACACAGCCTAACCCTAACTCTCCTGCCCTAGCCTAACCCTAACTCCCCACTCAGCCTAACCCTAACTCTCGCCTGCAGCCTAACCCTAACTCTCCACACAGCCTAACCCTAAATCTGCCCCTGAAGCCTAACCCTAACTCTCCCCCCACAGCCTAACCCTAACTATCCCTTGCAGCCTAACCCTCCCCAATAGCCTAACCCTAACTCTCCCCCCATAGCCTAACCCTAACTCCCCATACAGCCTAACCCTAACTCTCCCCTGCAGTCTAGCCCTAACTCCCTACACATCCTAACCCTAATCCCCCCCCGCAGCCTAACCCTAATTCTCCACAATGCCTAATCCTAACTCTCCCCTGCAGTGTAACCCTCCCCCTGCAGCCTAACCCTAACTCTCCACACAGCCTAATCCTAACTCTCCCCCTGCAGCCCAACCCTAACTCCCCACTGCAGCCTAACCCTAACTCTCCCCCTGCAGCCTGATCCTCCAGAGATTGCTGCCCTAACACTCCCCACACAGCCTAATCCTAACTCTCCGCCTGCTGCCTAACCCTAACTCACCCCCTGCAGCCTAACGCTAACTCCCCACACAGCCTAATCCTAACTCTCACCCCACAGCCTAACCCTAACTCTCCCCCTGCAGCCTAACCCTAACTCCCCCCTGCAGCTTAACCCTAACTCTCCTACTGCAGCCTAACCCTAACTTCCCCCTGCAGCCAAACCCTAACTCTCCTCCTGCAGCCTAACTCTAACTCCCCACACAGCCAAATCCTAACTATCCCCCCACAGCCTAACCCTAAATATCCCCCCACAGCCTAACCGTAACTCCCCACACAGCCTAACCCTAACTCTCCCCCCTGGAACCTAACCCTAATTCTCCACAATGCCTAATCCTAACTCTCCTCCTGCAGCCTAACCCTAACTCTCCTCCTGCAGCCTAACTCTAACTCCCCACACAGCCTAATCCTAACTCTACCCATGCAGCCTAACTAACTCCCCACACAGCCTAACCCTAACTCTACCCATGCAGACTAACTCCCCACACAGCCTTACCCTAACTCTCCCCCTGCAGCCTAACTAACTCCCCACACAGCCTAATCCTAACTCTACCCCTGCAGCCTAACTAACTCCCCACACAGTCTAACCCTAACTCCCCACACAGCCTAACCCTAACTACCAACACAGCCTAAGCCTAACTCCCCACAAAGCCTAACCCTAACTCTCCACACAGCCTAACCCTAACTCTCCACACAGCCTAATCCTAACTCTACCCATGCAGCCTAACTAACTCCCCACACAGCCTAACCCTAACTCTACCCATGCAGACTAACTCCCCACACAGCCTTACCCTAACTCTCCCCCTGCAGTCTAACTAACTCCCCACACAGCCTTATCCTAACTCTACCCCTGCAGCCTAACTAACTCCCCACACAGTCTAACCCTAACTCCCCACACAGCCTAACCCTAACTACCAACACAGCCTAAGCCTAACTCCCCACAAAGCCTAACCCTAACTCTCCACACAGCCTAACCCTAACTCTCCACACAGCCTAATCCTAACTCTACCCATGCAGCCTAACTAACTCCCCACACAGCCTAACCCTAACTCTACCCATGCAGACTAACTCCCCACACAGCCTTACCCTAACTCTCCCCCTGCAGCCTAACTAACTCCCCACACAGCCTAATCCTAACTCTACCCCTGCAGCCTAACTAACTCCCCACACAGTCTAACCCTAACTCCCCACACAGCCTAACCCTAACTACCAACACAGCCTAAGCCTAACTCCCCACAAAGCCAAACCCTAACTCTCCACACAGCCTAACCCTAACTCTCCCCAAACAGCCTAACCCTATCTCTCCACACAGCCTAACCCTAACTCTCCACACAGCCTAATCCTAACTCTCCACACAGCCTAACACCAGTAGCGGATTTACTGCTAGGCAACCAAAGCATATGTGAGGAGAGCACAGCTTCCAGTGCAGTTGAGGTAAGTTCCTGGGGTGTGGGGGCTGTATAAGCTTATTCATGTTATCTAAGGGGGAGGGGTAATACTAATAATACCTGGGGGGTGGGATTGGGGGGGCTGTAGTAGTGCATGTGTGTAAGGGGTGTATTCTAAAGTGACTTAAGTTGGGAGTTGTAGTAATGTATGGGTGTACACTAATATTACTAGGGGGGAGAGAGGTCAGTTGGGGATGTAGTAATGAATGGGGGGTGGTCTTCTTGTATACTAATAACTCCTGGGGTTTCGGGGGGTTGCAGTAATGTGTGTGTGTTGGGGGATGGGGTGTACACTAATATTTCCTAGGGGGTGTTCTTCTTGTACACTATAAAACACCTGGAGTTTGGGGGGGGGATGCAGTAATGTTTGTATGTAGGGGGAAGATATAGTAATGTATGGGGGGTTGTATACTACCCATGGTATGACGTGTTTTTTTTTTTTTCAATGTGCTCTGTTTTTCATTGTATATTTAGATATATGGGTACTGGGGGTCATCTCCTGCATAGTATGATTTCTGCTACACTGATTATTGATGATGTGTATTGATGATGTGTATTGATGATGTGTATTGATGCTGTGTATTGATGATGTGTATTGATGATGTGTATTGATGCTGTGTATTGATGATGTGTATTGATGATGTGTATTGATGCTGTGTATTGATGATGTGTATTGATGATGTGTATTGATGCTGTGTATTGATGCTGTGTATTGATGATGTGTATTGATGCTGTGTATTGATGCTGTGTATTGATGATGTGTATTGATGCTGTGTATTGATGATGTGTATTGATGCTGTGTATTGATGCTGTGTATTGAGGATGTGTATTGATGCTGTGTATTGATGATGTGTATTGATGCTGTGTATTGATGCTGTGTATTGAGGATGTGTATTGATGCTATGTATTGATGCTGTGTATTGATGCTATGAATTGATGCTGTGTATTGATGCTGTGTATTGATGCTATGTATTGATGCTGTGTATTGATGCTGTGTATTGATTCTGTGCACCTGGCTGTAAGTTTTTCTATATGTACATTTGTCCTATGGTTTGTGTATAGATGCCCTTCAGTATTGTACCTGGCAGTGACGTGGAGTGAGTCAGAAGTGCAGTTGCCCATAAAGGCCTCCACAAGAAGAAACTTGTCCGCTCGCCGCGCTTCGTGCTGGTTTATATTTCCCGTCTATGTCCACGTGGATAGTAGGGAATGATGTCACGTTGGACAGTAACTGATGACGTTAGGGTACATCTACGGAAGGGGATCTATCCACAACCTATGTCTTATATTATGGGTGTCATGGCAGCATATGTGTCTTGTTGTGACATCATTGTTAGGGACAGCTGATGCTTAATATGTTTGTTTGCAATTCTAATGGAATTGCTGATTGTGTTTCTCAGCGCATTGTGTAAAATATTACCGTATATACTCGAGTATAAGTCGACCCGAATACAAGCCGAGGTACCTACTTTTACCACAAAAAACTGGGAAAACTTATTGTATAAGCCTAGGGTGGGAAATGGCAGCAGCTGGTAGTGCCCCCAGTAGTAATCCCCCCCGGTAGTACCCCCAGTAGTAATCCCCCCCCTGGTAGTGCCCCCAGTGGTAATCCCCCTTTTAGTGCCCCCAGTAGTAATCCCCCTGGTAGTGCCCCCAGTAATAATCCCCCCTGGTAGTGCCCCCAGTGGTAATCCCCCCTTTTAGTGCCCCCAGTAGCAATCCACCCCTGGTAGTGCCCCCTGTAGTAATCCCCCCCTGGTAGTTCCCCCAGTGGTAATCCCTCTTTTAATGCCCCCTGTAGTAAACCCCCTGGTAGTGCCCCCTGTAGTAATCCCCCCTGGTAGTGCCCCCTGTAGTAATCCCCCATTTTAGTGCCCCCTGTAGTAATCCCCCCCTGGTAGTGCCCCCTGTAGTAATTGCCCCCTGGTAGTGACCCTTGTAGTAATTGCCCCCTGGTAGTGACCCTTGTAGTAATCCCCCCTGGTAGTGCCCCCAGTAGTCCCCCCCCACAGTAGAGAGAGACGTGATAAGAATAAAAAAAAAAATCACTCCTGGTCCTGCCGCTAACAGCTCCTCCGGCCGCTTTGCATGTGAGAGACGTCATTACTCATGACGTCTCTCCCATTACCCACTGCGGGAGCTGGAAGATGGCTCCCGCAGTGGGAGCAGCAGCAGCCGATGAGAGTCTGACAGACTCTCAGCGGCTGCTGATGACAACAAACACACTGGTGCCGGCTCTGGCGGCTGTGTGTTTGTGCTGTGTAGCGCTGACCGAACTCCGTCCGGTCAGCGCTACACTTCACTCGAGTATAAGCCGAGGGGATACTTTTTCAGCACAAAAAATGTGCTGAAAAACTCAGCTTATACTCGAGTATATACGGTAGGTAAATTTAATTAGGCGTAAGTCTTTATAAAAAAATATAGGTCCATCAAATTCAAGTTTAACCTGTGGCAATTAATAATTTACCTAATGGGTAGAAAATAGTCATTTCATCTCCCAAAACATGACAATCATATAAACAATAGTCCTGATGTGTGGTCCCAAATAGGGTAGGGCTTACATAAAGGAAAATGGGAGTGCCATGCCCTCTTAATGGACCTATTTAATAAATTGTGTGTGTAGGGGGCACCGATGCTCTTTATGGCACAGCGCATCAAAATGTCTAGTTACGGCTCTGGCTGCAATGACTACCCACACATTCCTGATGGCAGGGCTGTAAGTAAGAGAGTGCTTACTACCTGTCTGTCAGTGCAGGGACACAGGGCCTGATTCAGAGCCGGACGCAATTCTTTGTTCGCTCGTACGCATTCGATGTTTTCTATCCGGTTATCACTGCGCATGTGCGGCTGTATCTTTGCGGTCAGTTTTCTTCCACTCGTATACACAGTGAGCAGGAAGTGACCTATGTAAATTTGATTGAGAGAAAAGTCTGTTTATGGGTGGTGACGGGGAGGAGATTTGAAAATGCAGGCACGTCAAGCCGTTTTTTGGGCGTACATTAATTAACTTGTGCGAGCGCAATATTTGAACGGAAGTTGTGATACGTCACTGTGTGATCCAGTTTCCATTATGACTGCTCGTTCAGCTTGTGGTAGGGTATTGGATCTCACAAAGTAGATGGTGTCTTCGTAGCTCCCTTAGCGAATCGATGTTTTGTTATTCTCCTGAATAAGGCACAAGACCAATCACCTGATACTTGGATCACTTGTTATAATGTGATGTGCAATGGCCCTGATTTATTAGCTACATTTGGAACGCATGTTGTGATCCTATTTGTTTGTATGTTTGGAAATCACAACAGCAATCACCTAATAAATGTTTCATTTGTTATGTTATTTGAAATGTGCTTGTTTTATTTGCTATATTTCATACGCATGTTGTTGGCACATTTCCTTACTTATTTTAGAGCACAACACCAATCACCTATGTTTTTTTTTTTTTGCTTTAAATACACAAAGATAATCACCTGCTAATTGCTTTAGCTTGTGTTATTGTTTACTTACCTGTAGGCTTTTTTTTTTTTGGGTGCAAATATTTTAGTATATGATCTTTCTCATGTATTTAAGTATGTTTGTTGCAGTCCCTTTTACCCAGTTGATAAAGAAATTTCAAACCATATTTTTTTTGATTTGCACAAAAATTTTATTAATGTAATTTTTACAAATATTAATTTTTTTGGGGTCAGCCAAAAAGGAAAATATTGTCAGTTGCACAAATAACAAATATTACAAAATAAAAAATTCACAAGAAGGAGATGGAGGTTTTGGTGTGCACAAATATGGGCAAACACAGAGATGGATTTTGTGGAAATTAGCCAGTGCTGTCAATGCCTTTTCGTCCGCTTGGCCTGATGTTGCTGGGAGCATGACTTTGCCCGTGTGTTCCTGTGCCTGGCCTGGCCAGAGGTAGATGTTATTGCCTCTGGCCTAGGCATAGGGCTAGGCACATTTTGAGGGATTGGCGATGTTGCACCATAGGTGGAGGGCCCTGATGTACCATCAGGAAGGGATGGCAGCTCCAACATGCGCAGGCGGATGAGCTGCTCCAAGGCATTTGCTATTCTTACATTGGCCGCAGCATTTTCCTCCAGGGCGTCCGCCACCCGTAGCAGATTGGCGTCCATCCTCATCAGAATCTCGGTGTTCTTATCCGTTTTTTCATTGAGATCTGTGAGGAGGGCCACTGCCTGTGAAGGGGAATGCCCTGGACTGTCTGCCACAGGTTCCCCAGCCGAATATACTGCTTCCTCCCCTGCGGAGCCAGCAGATCTACTGCGGCCAAACCTCACCTCTGGAGCAGACTTGTCCTCTTCTGTGCCTGTGTGGAAAAGATAGAAAAATAATGAAATTAGTAAATTAGACACTTTACTTCTACATTTTTTATATAATTTTCATTAATTTTTAACTGCAGCAACATGTGGAGCCGCAAAGTCTGGCATGGCTGTGTCCATGTTGTACATGCCAAACACCTCCTCTTCCTGCACACACCCCTGTGCCAGCTCCTCCAAATCTGTTAGCTCCAATTACACAGGGGTTGGCCCACCACCTGTCCCCCCTGCATGCCTAGCCCTATCTGCCAATTTTTGTTTTAGCCGATATTTGAAGTCGCTCCATATGTTGTTAAAAAATGTAGGGTTAGATTTTTTCTTAAAAAAAATAAACTTTGGAAATAGGTTACAGCATTTATGTACCAGCATTTGACCTCTTTGGTTGAACGGACAAAGTCACCAACCCCATTGACAGCACTGGCTATTTCCTCCCACAGTTTCCATCTCTGTGTTGCACACATATTTCGGGGTGCCTGTGCCAGGTTATCAATGCACTTTTGCACCAAAGCCACCATCTCCTTTCTTGTGAATTGAGGCTGCCTTTTGCGTTTGGCCCTGGCCTGGGTACTAGGCCCCGCAGCCTCCTCATTCTCAGTCTCCACACCTTTCAAAACATTTAAAAAAAAACATTATTTGTCTATTTTTATTATTTTTTGATAACTTAAATTTTTGAGCTACTTACTGTGAGGTCCTGGATTTTGGCCTTGCTGCTGTTCAGTGGACATGATGAAACACTTGAATTCAGCAGACCCATTGTGGGCTCTCGTGATGTTTTTATAGATGCATGTGCATTATACGGGTGCATCTATTGTGCATCATTGATTTGAGCGGGAAAGTTCTGGCTATTTAAGGCTTTTTTGTGGCCTTGTTTCGGGGTGGGTTGTTTGGAGTGGTTGTTGTTGGAGTTGGAGTTGGCGTAGGCATTGGAGTTTGAGTCTGAGTCAGAGTCGTGGTTTTTGGAGTAGAGTTTGGAGGGTTTTGGGAGAGTTTTGTTTTGTTTGGTTATTTTCGTTTGCATTTTTGGGTATTTTTTGTTTCTCAATTTTTTCTTATTTTTGGAGGTAAGTTTTTTTTTATTTTGGGTCGATTATAACTTGCAAATATTTTTAACATTTTAAATGTTAATACGTGTTTACTTTGTTTTTATTTAGTTTTTGGATTGTTTTCGTTTGGTGTTTGGGATTTCATTTATTTTGGTGTGTTCGTCTTTGTGCGGTAAGTGTTTTTTTTCATACATATAACCCTTTATTTTACTAAATTTTTCATGGTTTTTTTTAGGGGTCACGCTATGCGGATAGGTGTACCTAAAAACATGTTGTTTTTGCAATGGTTTTTTTTGGAGGAAAATTTTTTAAATGTATTGCGTATAGTTTGATCATCTCCTGTCTGTGGGTTAAGCGTACCATTAAGCGTTACTTTTTTAATGTACAGTGTATAGTTTGATCATCTCCTGTCTGTGGGGTAAGCCTACCAGTAAGCGTTTTTTTTTAAAGTATTGCGTATAGTTTGACCATCTCCATTCTGTGGGGTAAGCATACCATTAAGCATTTTTTTTTATGTATTGCGTATAGTTTGGTCATCTCCTGTCTGTGGGGTAAGCATATATTACAATTTTCATGTAAAATCCAAGAATAACTCAACATCATCTGTGTAGTGCATGCATTCTTGATATTTTGGCCTTAGTCTGTCTTGTTTTTTGAAATTTTTTTTAATTATTTCTATGGAAATTCTAAATCATAGGTTTACTGCAAGATGTCACTGCCCAACCCTGTAAGATTCTTCTTAATATGAAAAAAAGATAAGAATATTTTAACATTCTTAAATTTAAAAAACATAACTACATTGTCTAACATTTCAGATTGATGTTGGGCGAATTATAGTGGCAATGGTCCCCGACCAACCTGGACATCCTCCTAGGCATAGGCCTCATAGGCATGCAAGGCTCCAGATATTTCGAACACGTGTCACCCTTTTTGGAATGCCTGATGATGTGGTCTTAAGGCGTTACCGCCTACCACCCCAAATCATCCTAGACACTCTTTCATTAATAGAGAGGGATCTTGAAAGGCAAATTAACAATCCAACAGCAATACCACCACTTACGCAGTTAATGTCAGTGTTACATTTTTGTGCCTCAGGATCCTTCCAGACCACAGTCGGCATAGTTGTGGGAATGTCCCAATCCTCCTTTTCAAGTATCCTGAGGCCGGTAATGGATGCCCTATTTAAGCACATCCATCATTTTATTAATATGCCATTGGATTTGGGGTCCCTTAATGTGGTTAAGCAGAAATATTTCAAAATTGCAGGCTTCCCACACATCATAGGGGTTGTGGACGGCACTCACATACCACTTCAGCCTCCAGGAGTGCTGGAGGCAATATTTAGGAACCAAAAACATTTCCATTCAATGAATGTAATGGTGGTATGTGATGCCTCCCTCCAGATCCTGTCCCTGAATGCCAAATTTCCAGGAAGAGCACATGATTCATTTGTCATCCGGCAATCAGGGCTTTGGTACAAATTAAACAACCTACAAGCTCGTGATGCATGGCTTCTGGGTAAGTGGTACCCGTAATTTTAAAAACAAACACTGTTGACTTAGAAATGGTACTGATGGTTTTTTTTATTTTCACAGGAGACAGTGGTTACCCTTGCACGCCCTGGCTGCTCACTCCTTATTTGGTTCCTACACCAGGGCCACAAAGTCAATATAATGGAAGAGTGCTGCATTGGCCTTTTAAAAGGTCAATTTAGATGCCTCTACCGCTCTGGTGGTGACCTAATGTATTTGCCAGCTATGATTTCCAACATTGCCATAAGGAGTGGTGTCCTAATGCAGCCAGAGGATGCCTTGCCTGAGGATGGCCCCCCCGAGGTTGGTCGGAGGAGAGTGTCTGGGGGGGCCATACGTGATGAGGTAGTGGCATGTTTTTTTCAGGTAATTTATTTCAAACATTTAGTTAATCAAACATATGTTATCTTTTTTTTTTTGACTGTTAAATTTCAAATCTGGTATTTTGTTTTAATTTTTCTTCTCTTTCTTTTTACCAACAAATAAACAACCTGCATACTACCTGAAAATAAATGACTGTGACAAATATGTTCCAAAATGGGATTTTACATCTGGACAAATGAATTATTACCATGAATTGTGGAAACATGTTGGCATGCTACATCTACAACCAGTTCTTGATGTCCTTTTTTTTAAAATGTATATTAAGGGTATTTGTGTTGTGTTCATTAAATGTTTGTTTTGAAAAATGTGTTTGTTTGTTTGTTTTTTACAATAAGTTACCCAAAATTTTTGGATTGAAAAAATGGGACAATAGTTTCTTATTTTTTTCCCAGTGAAAACTGTTGAAAAAGTGGCTAAAATGTTTTTAAAGGAATTCACTTTTTACACAGGTTTTTTTTTCTTTTTCTTCGTTTTTTTCTTGGGGGGAATAACAAAAGGTATTATGGCTAAGCAGTATGGAGGGAAAGACTAATAGAAACATGTTTATGTAAATGTATCCCTAAAAAAAAACCATAATGTGTGTTAAGGAATTTGCAAAAATTCTTATTAAAATGATCACTTTCCTAATTACTTGGAGTTTCCAAATATTCCTTTTCAAAATGTCAAAACACATTCCACAAATGCAAACATATTATTTATACAGGGATTAAAATGTTAGAGGCAAGGAAAGAGACTTATTAACCATTTTTTTTTTGACAAAAACATGAACAACACTATCAAACAAAATAAAGCACAATTAGGGCCTCCTTAAGGCCAAAAAATGGTCCACACACACGAGAATGCCAATAATATGGCCACGCAGATGCCCAAGCTCCTCAAAGATTGTAAATAAAATATCTACAAGCGCTAATACCTACTAATAGATCATGTTGATCTCTACATACAAATGAACCCAATGAAAAGCCAGCCCTCTACAGTGGGGAAAACTGGAAAATCCCCAAAAAAGCAGTAACCAATGTAAAAAGAAATAGTGGGTGCTAATCAGGGTACAATTAAAAAAGCATTTAATAAGGGGCAATAGGAGTAACCTCCAAGGGATATAAACACATATGGAAAAACATAAATAATATTCAGAATGTATGAAAATACAACAATTGAAAAATATTGAAATTAAAGATAATACATGAAATTGAAAAATAAAAAATAAAAAAATATAAATAAAAATATAAAAAATACAAAATAAACAATAAAGTGGACCCTAAAAAATGAAAAATAATAAATAATGAAATTAATATGAAATTATATAATAAATACACAGTGTATGCATACACAATAATGATAAAACAGCATGCACCACTCCTCGTATGGTGCTGCACATAAAACTACACAAATGTATTGAATCACAGAGCAATTGCTGTTTGATATACACAGATGTAGCAATGTTGAATCGATTAGGATACTAGGATCACTTAGCAAGAGAGATACATGTCCTTCAAAAAACTGTGTACATTTGTATCAGAAATAGTTCCTGCTAAAAAATGTTCCCAAAAGAGAAAAATTCTCTGAAGCAAGATGTAGATGGATCGTAGCTCATAAGTGTATAACAATCCCAGTTAGAGCTATGGATGGATCCAAACCGAATTTTAGTAGTTAGAGGCTGTGGATATGCAGCATGGGTTGTCAGACGGGAGAAAGTTAATCACATGCATGTGTGTTTGAAAAATGTCCCGCTCAGTTTCTCTGCCCTGAATGTATCCCTTTTATTCAGACCAAGTGCTGCTTGGTCAGCAAGCCGGCAGTAGTATTTTACCAGTTTCTCTGCCCTGAATGTATCCCTTTTATTCAGACCAAGTGCTGCATGGTCAGCAAGCCAGCAGTAGTATTTTACCAGTATATGGTCAAATCAGCAGGAACCCATGATCAGGGAAACAGTAGCCCAATGTACTCAATGCCTCTCCACAGCGGGCACTCATGTAACGCGTTTCTCCGCCTATATGCCCATCAGCGGTTTCCTCAGACAGTGTAACACAAAGACCCGGCAGTCGCTATAAATAGCATCTTCAATTAAGCGGATCACAGGTGTTATCTCCAAACTTATTGTAGTGCATGCGCACTCTCATAATAGTGTTTCTTCAGTTGAAAAAGTGTTCTCCTCACTTCAATTATACTTGCGTATTTAGCTGTCCCATCAGACTCCGTTGTATATATATATATATAACAGCCAATAATACAGATGGAAACATTGTATTCATAAGCTGATTGCTAGAGATGTTTGCCGAGTATCCAGTTGTAAGAATAGCAGCATTCTATTTGTATATTAAATGCAACTATCTGTCACTTGCTCTGAAAAAAATGTGCTCTTGGCACAGTAATGATTTAAAAAGATATTGCTACCAATATGCATAACAATAAAAATATATACATAAAAAATTAGATTAGAATAAACATGTAAAAATATACATTTAAATAAAAATAATAATGATAATAATTAATAAATATAAAAAATAATAATAATAAATAAACATAAAAATACATATGAATAAAAATAAAAATAAAAATAAAGATGAACCTAAAATAAGATGTAAATAACTAGCTATATGTATACCATAATTTTAAGAATACTGGAACACAATAATGACCCTAAAAAAACTTCTATTTATATAGAAAAATCCATATATATAATATTTATAGAAAACAAAGAGAAGATTCTTCAACAGATATATTGAAATATCAAATAGCTGCTTGTATATAGCATATTATAACTCTATTAGGATAAACTATACCATACTTATAATTCATTACTTTTCAATTTGTCTACTATAGAAAGAGAAGAAGGGAAGAAAGATATATGGACCCATAATATGGCCCCTGTAAACCACATAGCAACCCAAAATGAAACAAGCAGGTGCAATACATAATGTGTTGATAATATAAGAATTGTTGCCTAACCTGTTTATCCTATTATCAATACACACATACACAAGTAAAACATATATGTGTACATGTGTATATATGTGTGTGAGCCAAACACTAAAAAATATTTAACATGTATGCATGC
Source organism: Taudactylus pleione (assembly GCA_031769625.1). NCBI lineage: Eukaryota > Metazoa > Chordata > Amphibia > Anura > Myobatrachidae > Taudactylus > Taudactylus pleione. Next base: position 238,230 of record JAUIMM010002374.1, read on the forward strand.
GTGTGTGTCATGCGGCCCAACCCATGCAACAATGGTGTTCCACACACACACACACCTATATAGTGTGTGTAGATATAGGTCTATGGCTACAATCAAATAGATCAATAGTTAACAGAAGAAATAGATTAATAGTAGGATATCCAAATAGATACATAGATATTGTATAGCTCCAGAACTCATCCACCAATACTCGGTGATAATTAAAAAATAAATACCTATATGACCATAGGACCGATAACATCCAACACAGATGGACACTAGCCTATATTATTGAGTTCCACTGTGTCATTCAGACCTTGTGGAAAAAGGGTTTTAAGTTGAAATATCCAGTAGGCCTCTCGTTTACATAAAACATTAAATCTGTTCCCACCTCTCTTGGTTGGTTTCACATGATCTATCGCTTTCACCAAAATATTCTTTAGCTCTTCACCTTGACACATAGTAACATGTTTGGATGAGTGGATGTGTTCTAATTTTCTTGACAAAATTTCTTCTATGTTCCATGAACCTAGTGTGTAGAGATCTGGTTGTATGGCCTACATACTGGAGGCCGCAACCACATTCCACAACATAGATTACATAGGTGGACTTGCAATTTAAAAAATCCTTAAAACAGAATGTTTCTTCAGAAACATATGACATAAAGTGAGTGGTTTTCCTCCCAGTATGTTTACATGTGGTGCAACCAGTACCACCACATCTATGAAAACCTGGAGGTTTTGGAGGAAGCCAATTAAGAGTATTTATGGAGTTATTATCACTCCTTCTAAAGTGGCTTGGAGCTAATCTACTTTTAAGGTTTTCTGATTTTTTGAAAATTACTGCTTTACTTGGTGTTATGCATGGACCTATATGTGCATCCAGCTGTAGTAATGGAAGATTTCTATTTATAATTTTCTTAATCTCTCTAGCATAAGAGTTACAAGTGGTCACAAATGTCATGGTCCTTTCTTTTGACTCCTCACTCACTATTTTTCTCTGTATAGTGTTGGCTGTATATAGCTCACTGACATCTTTAAGAGCTTTATCAAGTAAATTCATAGGGTATCCCTGCTCAGAGAAAGATGTATAGAGAACCATGGCTTGTTTCTCAAATTCCTCAGGTTTAGAGCAGTTCCTTTTAATACGAAGGAACTGCCCTTTAGGAATATTATCTATCCAAATTTTTAAATGGTTACTCTTGTAGTTCAAATACCTGCTCTGGTCAACCTCTTTGATATAGGTTTTAGTCGCAACATCACCATCTGCCCCAATGTATACTGTGATATCTAGATAGTTAATGGAAGTGGAACTAATAGTGCTGGTAAACTTCAACCCAAATGAATTGTGATTTAAATCATCCAAAAATAATTGAAGTGAAACTAAATCCCCATCCCAAACAAAAAACAAATCGTCTATATATCTGCCATAGAGAACCAGGTTCGCCCCGAGCCGCCGACCCCACACATGTTGTTCCTCAAACCGACCCATGTATAGGTTGGCAAAACTAGGGGCAAACCTGGTTCCCATGCTAGTCCCCAGTAGTTGTAAATAAAACCGTGAATCGAAAGTGAAATAATTGTGTTTAAGAATAAATTTAATACACAAAATAACAAAATTGCAAAGTGCTTCTGAGATGTTAGGATCATTCTTGAGATAATATTCAACTGCCTTTATTCCATCCTCATGTGGAATATTCGAATAGAGGGATTCAACATCACAAGTAGCAAAAATAAAACTACTTTTCCATTTAATATCCTTAACAAGGTGTAAAAAATGTGGTGTCTTTAATAAATGACCATAGAGATTGAACGTGTGATTGTAAAAATGTGTCAACAAAATAAGACAAATTATTTGTAAGTGAACCAACACCCGGAATTATAGGTCTACCAGGTGGGGAATATATTGTCTTGTGAATCTTTGGGAGAAAGTAAAATGTGGGTATAAGGGGATGTGTAGTGAACAAAAATGTAAAAATATCTTTATTAATCACCCCATCACCAAGTGCATTATCCAACAAGTTCCTCAGCTTCTTCTGAAAAGTGATGGTGGGGTCCCCATCCAACACCACATACTGTGAAACATTTAACAATTGCCTATATGCTTCTTGTATATAGTCTGTTTTGTTCATTATGATGACCCCACAGCCCTTATCCGCCGGTTTGATGGTGACGTTGGGATCCTCCCTAAGGGCCTTTATCGCTCGTCTTTCATCCCTGGACAGGTTATCCCTCAATTGTTCTTTATCTGCTTTTTCACAGAGAGTTCTAAACTCCTCCAAGGTTGATTGATAAAAGCTTTCGATATACGGACCTCTATATTGTAAAGGATAAAAATCTGACTTCTGCCTAAAGTTCTTAAAATGTCCACCATTGATATCAAACACTTTTGACAATTCTGGACTCCCACCCAGGGAACTGGATTCGGTGTCCAGTGATTCCAGAATGTCCAATGCCTCCAAATCGTCTTTGTCCAAAACAATAGGGGAGCATACTAAATTTTGTTTTTTCATACCTTTGATGGCAAAATATCTTTTTCTACTCAGGGTGCGAACATAACGATTAAGGTCGACAAAGAGGTTGAACATGTTAGGTTTTGAGGCGTGGGGGAAAAATTCATCCCCTTACTCAAAAGTTTTAAATCTGCCTCATTAAGTGTTTTTGATGATAGACTCCTTTTTCACCTAGTTTATACGTATATTTTTGTTTTTGCTTAGGTTTTGATCTCCCTCCTCTAGTTCCTCTCCTTCCTTTTCCCTTCCTCTTTTTAGGGCTCAATTGTGTGGTGGATACCCCCTGGGGTGGTCTCGAAACCTGTGACCGTCCCCAAAAAAAGATTGATTGTCTGTTGGGCTATATGTCCTCTGTTTGGCCAATGGTCTCAACTCACTTCTCCTATCTGGTATATTAGATATACTTGGTGATTTCTCATAATGACTTATAGGTTCAAATCTATTAGTGTGTGCATACCTATCTAAGGACCTATCTTGCGCTCTCCAGCTATTTTTCCTATTCGGGAAATTGCTAGCGACATTGTTCACCAACCTGCCCCTTTTATAATAATCAAATCTGGGCTGATATTTCCTATAGCTGAGGCCACCACCTATACCTCTATTTTGTTCCCGAGAGCTATCTCTGGGTGAGGAAATCAAATCCTCCCTCCTTATTCTGTTGAAGCTTCTAGTTTGTCCCCGCTCATAGTCAGTTCTATCCCGACTCATTTTATTTTCTTTTTGTTGGATCAGGGATTGTTCAAAAGCTTCTATATTTTTATTGACTTTAAAGTCTCGCTCAGAAAAACCTTTTTCATCTGTGAAGTTTTTAAGAAGTTCACTTATTCTTTCTATTTCCTTTTGTGTATAATATACTTTGGTTTCTCTGTGTCTAATCAGAAGCTTCATAAGATTCTTAGAACAATTATCTAAAATTGTGTTCCATTCATCCGTGAATTTTTCATCAACTTTAAAAGTAGACGTTTTTAATATTCTTAAACCTCTTGGGATGAGATCAGCATCCAGATATTTCTGCAGAGTAATCTGATCCCACCAATGTCTAGTCTCATTTAGGCAGAGATTTTCTAATTTGTTAAACAATTTCTGCATATCTGCACCTCCCTCATCTCTCTCTACCATTACCATGGGGTCCAAACCCTCCAGCTTCCCTTCTGCCCATTCTTTCTGTAACACACTTTAACGAAGACATGACCTAAAAGGTAAAGCTGCCTGCGACCAGTGAAAATAGACATTAAATGAAAAAACTACAAGAGCTAATACCTACTAATAGATCATGTTGATCTCTACATACAAATGAACCCAATGAAAAGCCAGCCCTCTACAGTGGGGAAAACTGGAAAATCCCCAAAAAAGCAGTAACCAATGTAAAAAGAAATAGTGGGCGCTAATCAGGGTACAATTAAAAAGCATTTGATAAGGGGCAATAGGAGTAACCTCCAAGGGATATAAACACATATGGAAAAACATAAATAATATTCATAACGTATGAAAATACAACAATTGAAAGATTGCATCAGTCTGCATCTGTGCCTCTGTTGAAAGAGAAATGTGTGTATTACTAAAATGTAGACATTAATATTTTTGATAATGCTCATTAGGATTAACATATAAAACAAGATAAGACACCATGCAAAATGGGGAAAACATTTCACATTTATTAAAATAAACGCCACATTGTAAACTTTCAAACACAAAGCAAATGTTAAAAAAAAAAAAGTGGTTAGAACTAAAACATTTGCATATGATGTAAGCCTAACACAAGTTGTCAATGTTAAAATTAATTAAAAAACATGAAAGACACAAGTGGTAGTGGTTTGGCATGTGTCATATGCGCAAGGTTAAACTAACTTTTTGTTTTTTAAAAAAAACTAGCAGATTTGTATTAAACTGATTTTTTTAGGTACACAGGGCAAATGTAAAAATCATATAAAATGGATAAAAAAGAAATATAATGACCAAAAAACAAAACAACAAAAAAAAACACCACAGTGTATGCATATAGGGAAAAATTTAAAAAAATTACTTCCACCAAAAAAAAAAAAAAATACCTGCAGCATCCAGAACCGGGGCAGAGTGGCCAAGCTTATCCTCAGATGATGTCGGCCAATGGACATGTGATGTGGGAGGGGTGAGTTGTGAAACAGATGAGTGAGTGGAACATGGAGAGGGTGGATCAGGGGAGGGAGTAGAAATATGGATGGGTATGACAGGGGAGGGAGGGGTGGTTCAGGATTGGGGGCCAGGAGAGGGAGGGGAAATATGGATGGCAAGGTCAGGGGAGGGTGGAGAATTTGGGGAGGAGTGGGCAGGGGAAGAGAGGGTTGGAATGGGGGATAGGGGTCGGGCCGGCCTTCTTCTCTGCCTCACTATCCACTCTTAACCTAAATGATAGATAGTTCAAAAGATTAACTAAATTGACATACATTTTTAAATTGTTTCTAAAAAAAAAAACTAAATTTACATACACAAATACAAGGTATAATTTATTACAAAACAAGGCCATATTGAAAACATGCACATGCATTAATGATTAATTACATTAGCAAAGTACATTATGCAAATAAGATTAAGATTAAACCATTCACATATACACTTACGCCGACGGATACGCAGCCGGAGAGACTCGAGCAGGCGGGGTGACCTACGTCGCAGATCAGACCATCTGCGCTCCAATTGGCCGATGTTCCGGCGGTAGCCCATGGAGCGCAGATGACGCCGCACCTCCGCGTATGCCCGCCTTTTCATTATATTAGTGACGGGGGGCTGTCATGTGCAGTGGAGTAACTAGGGTGGGTGGGCAGGGTGCGTGCCCAGGGCACTGTGGGACCGGCGGCGTGGGGGGGCACCGCCGGCCACGGTCTGGCCTGGCCTAGTTAGCCACCAGTGTAGCACCGACTGCAGTGCGAGCGGTCAGCGCTTCACATTTACACAGGACTGGCATTAGGCTTCAAGCATCGGTCCTGTGCTGCACAGCTGAGCCCGTTTCCTCCCCCTGAGCACTTGCCCTATAGCGCTAGGAGGCGGGCTCAGGCTGTGCATAACACACGCATCGCCGCCAGAGCTGGCGGCGATGCGTGTGTTAAACAGCAGCCAATGAGAGTCAGATAGACTCTCATTGACTGCAGCAGCACCCACTGCAAGAGCCGGGTTTCCGTCCGGCTCCTAGTGGGTAATGGGACTGACGTCATGACATCAAGATGTCTCTCCCATAATGCTGAGTGCGCCAGCCTGGGAGGACTGGCAGGCGGCGGGAGCGGTGTAGCGGTCCGGAGCAGCAGCGTGGATTCAGGTAAGTATATTTTTATATATTTTTTTTTAAACCTGTCTGCACTACTGGGGGCTCAACGGGGGAGGGGGGTGGCTACTACTGGGGGGACCTCTACTGGGGGTGGGGGCACAACGGGGGAGGGGTGGCTACTACTGGGGGCACCATTATTGGGAGGACCTCTACTGGGGGGCTACTACTGGGGGCACTTAATCAGGAGGGGGAACCTCTACTGGGGACTACTACTTGGGGGGAACTACCACTTGGGGCATTATAAAAGGGGCCTACTACTAGAGGCACTGCACTGGGGGGACCACTACTGGGGGCAATAATAGGAAGGGCCACTACAGGGGGCACTGGATAGGGGGGATCACTACTGGGTGCCTGCATAAGGGGACCACTACTGGGAAAAATGCATGGGGGGACTACTGCTGGGGGCACTATATAAAGGGCACTGCATAGGGGGGAATTCTACTGGGGGCACCATATAAAGGGCACTGCATAAGGGGATACCGCTACTGGGCACACTGCACTGTGGGGACTGCTACTGGGGGCACTGCATAAGGGGTAACAGTACGTGGGGCACTGCATTTGGGGGGACCACTACTGGGGGTACTGAGTAAGGGGAACTAATTGGGGGCTGTATAAGAGGGACCACTACTGCATACTGGGGGTACTGTATAAGGGGTATTACTGGGGTTAAGGTGCATATGGATAGGAATGTTCAGCGTGAAAATAAAGGGGTGTGTCATGTTGACATGCCCCATTTTTAAGTGACCACACCCATTTTTTTTGCCGCACGCACATCGGGGGGGGGGGCGTATCCCTTTTCAATTTGCCCTGGGCTCCAAATACCCTAGTTCCGCCACTGGTCGTGTGGTGATTCTCAGGTCCATTACCTCAGTAAGGACCAGCAACTCATGGCGTGTGAACGTACTGGCTCTCATGATGGCAATGATTTTTTCACACAAAACAGTTTTAATAAAGGTACAAGAAAAATCTGATTGGCTAATGTACTTTCATAATTAAAAGGAACAATTCTATTGGTTAATGTGTGAGCCATGTGAAAATCCCCCAAAAATATATTGGGGACTTATGATTGGCTTGATGCATTTAGATGTGTTAGCAAAGGTCAGAACAAACGGAATAACCATATAATCTGTTTGTAAACCAAAAAGGAAAACATTAATAACGGAAACATTATTTGGAATTATACTATAAATCTACTTTGTCCTTATAACCGTACGGATTCAGCAGAACAAATGTCACACAATACAAACAATAAAGTTTATTGACATTCAAAAAAAAAACAAGATTGAAAACATTTGAGGTTCAATTAAGTAACTTAATATGGTGATTGCCACCAATCGATTCAAGTATGTTTGCCGAGCGAGAAACAAGGCAATCGAAAACTGACAGGCCAACTTCCGGAAATTACTTGTGCGAGCACAGACATCAACCAAAGATGAGTAGAGCGCTCGCTATTTTGAACACTCGCTAGCTAGAGGAGGGGTTGGGTGAATATGGGGCGGAAGCCTAGGTACGAGTGAACAAATGTGCGAGCGCTTTGTTTAACATATTTCCATTCGTACGGACTACGAGCGAACGGCCGCTTGCGTCCGGCTCTGAATTAGGCCCACAGTTCAATGAATCAACTCTGGCTATACAGAAATACAGTACATACAGGGCCCCTTCAGTGCTCGCATGGCTCCCTAAGCATAACCCATTCCCTCCGCACTCTTTCCCGAGGCTCCGCACCTTCAGTGTTCGCACGGCTCCCTAAGCATAACCCATTCCCTCCGCACTCTTTCCCGAGGCTCCGCACCTTCAGTGCTCGCAAGGCTCCCTAAGCATAACCCATTCCCTCCGCCCTCTTTCCCAAGGCTCCGCCCCTTCAGTGCTCGCAAGGCTCCCTAAGCATAACCCATTCCCTCCGCGCTCTTTCCCAAGGCTCTGCCCCTTCAGTGCTCGCACAGCTCCCTAAGCATAACCCATTCCCTCTGCCCTCTTTCCCAAGGCTCTGCCCCTTCAGTGCTCGCACAGC